>JACEIK010008845.1:0-13612 GCA_018107945.1 Datura stramonium
TATAGGTTCGGGTTAAGGATGCTACATCATAGACCCCAAATCTTCAGTCTATTCCTATCATATGTGAGTACCCGGAGGTTTTCCTAGATGATCTACCAAGAGTCCCTCCTGAGCGGGTGATTGATTTTAGTATTGAACTTCTTGCCGATACATAGCCTATATCTATTCCTCCTTACAGAATGGCTCCAGCTGAGCTAAAGAAGTTGAAAAAAATAGTTGAAGGATCTCTTAGATAAGGGCTTCATAAGACATAGCAAGTCCCCGTGGGGTGTACCAATTCTCTTTGTTCGAAAGAAGGATGGATCTCTTCGTATGTGCATTGACTATTGGCAACTGAACAAGGTTACAATAAAGAACAAGTATCCCCTCCTCAGGATTGATGACTTATTTGACCAACTTCAGGGTGCCAAGTGCTTCTCAAAAATAGACCTCACGTCCGGTTATCATCAGCTCAGAGTTAGGGAGAGTGCCATCCCGAAGACAGCCTTCAGGACTCGGTATGGTCACTATGAGTTTGTAGTTATGTCTTTTGAACTAACGAATGCTCCTGTAATTTTTATGGATTTGATGAACAGGGTGTTCAAGCCATACTTGGATATGTTCGTGATTGTCTTCATAGATGAAATCCTCATATACACTCAAAGTGAGGAGAAGTATGCCGCTCATTTGAGGATTGTGCTACAGACTGTGAAGGATCACCAACTATTTGTTAAATTCAGCAAGTGTGAATTTTGGCTGAACTCAGTAGCCTTTTTGGGTCACGTGGTGTCAAGTGAGGGCGTGCAAGTGGACTCTCAAAAGATAGAAGCTGTAAAGAATTGGCCTAGACCAGTTAGTCCTTCGGATATCAGGAGTTTCTTGGGGTGTAGCGGGCTATTGCAGAAGGTTTGTGTCACGCCCCGAGTCTACACCCTAGACGGGACATGGTACTTGGAGTCACAAGTAACCCCAAGTCAACCCATAGTCTATCATAACTGGCATTTTGCGTAAATATGTATATATAGCGTAAGCTTTAAAGTAAGAATACAAACCATTTATGAAACTAAAGATAAATCATAAAGTTTAAAAACAACTGAAACAAAGCTGAAGGTCTGAAATAATGTCTGTGTCTAAAAGCCAACTAAAACTGATGTGATGCTGGGACAAACCCCCATCTAACTTCAACTCTAAATAAAATAAATGAAACTAAATGAAGTAAACCTCGTCATCAAAAGATGAGGACTCACCAATAATGTAGCTGGGAAAGGCTGAGCGAGGTCGGCTAACGATGCTCTGACTGAGAACTTGCAGTTGTATCATAAAATAATACAACATAAAAGTATGCGTTAGTACTTTGAATGTACTGAGTAGGTGAGAGAAGCCATACACAAATAATAAAATAACTGAAGTGAAAAGACATGCAATGACCAGCTAAAAATGCTAAAACTGAATAACTGTAATAAACTGAGATAGTCTAAATGACCCTGTCTGATGGTTAAGGACATGCCCAAAACCTGAGATACTAATCTAAAATAATACACTGAATTGATCTGAACTGACTAACCTGAGACTGAACTGAGCTGACTAGTGGGAGAATCTATAACCGAGATATAACCACGTGAGCTAGATGTGGAGTCCGATGTATACACCCCATCGGTATGAACCAATATACCTTTTCAGGGTATAATAGCATGAACTGAGTGATCACATTTCTGGGCCGTAAGGCCAATAAATATAACCTATGGTGGCAACGTAGTTCTAGTAACTTGGGTGCGCTGGAACCACGATCTGCTCGGTGCTAAGTACTACTCCCACTGGATAGTCCTAGACTGACTACTAAGCTGATAGCTCAAAACTGGGGCCCAAGACTTCAACTAAGTCAGGGATACTGTTTGAGAGTACCCTAAAAGTCTTATCGGACCGGATTCTGTAACTGGTGTTCTAAGACTGGTCAAAGCTGCTTATCTGAAAGCATCGTAATCGTCTAAAGAACAAACTGTAATCTGAAGCTGGGGTCCTAAGGCTGGTCAGAGCTGCTTATCTGAAAGTGTCATGGACGCCTAAAGAACCATTAAAATCTGATACTTAGTTTAATACTGATAACTGAGAGGTATCACAGACACCTCAAGGATTAAGTATAATCAAATTGATCAGCTGACATTTTTTTGGACAACTCTGAAGTTACTAAAAATATGACTAAGATTAGACTGACATGATTCTAACTGAGATTCTCAACAATTTTTAGTAGTATGGGAAACCCAACTGATAAAATCAAGCCACAAGGAATAACCAGTCCAACGGGAAAAATTCTAATTCTTCCTGCATTCAAGAGCTAGGGCTAGAATTCACTTTACGGCAACAAACATCAATATAGTCACAAACTGGAGGAAAAATATCTACAATTAACACAAATAATATTCCACATGAAGTAAACAAAGTTTGACGTATAATTTCTTCACATTCGAAAGTTTTAGGGTTAGAACTGATAGAGAAGATAGAGAAGAATTTGGAGATACAAGGGAAGAACTATTCCCTTATTGAATTTCCACATACCTGGTGGAGAAATCCAAAGAATTTCCTTGAGAACCTGAATAGAAGTGGACTGCCCTAGTTCTTGCTCTGAAAGCTCTTGAGAGAAACTCTACGATATTTTTCTGAAAATCTGAGTGGGGAATGAGGGAGAAGAACCATTTAATCCCTCTAAATCACCTTAATTCAAACTTAAATGACATAGTTTAAAGACTAAATAGGTGGAAAATTATGAAAATAACCTTGGAATTAAATATGAAAACTGACCGATAGGGTCCCAACGAGTCACTCAGCGAGTCATTGGTTGTGACCACAACTCGTTGGGACCTCTCGTTGGTTTCATTGCCTGGGACAAGAAAACACTGGATCTAGCAATAGGGGTCAACATGACTCGTTGGATGAACCAATGGGTTATTGGTTCCTCCCGTGGCCACTGGTCAAGGAAACCTGGTAATCTTGACAACGGGTGACACAACGACTCATTGGCCGAACAATTGGGTCGTTGTGTCCTGTCGTCACCTTCACTGGATGAATTCTGAAAATTTCCAAGGTTGACGGGTGGTGACCACGACTCATTATGGGATACAACGAGTCATTGTTCCCACTTGTCACCTATGAAAGGGGCGTTTCTAGGCTTCTCACCCAACGACTCACACAATGGGTCATTGTTTCTGATAAAAACTCATTGGTTGAGTCATGGGGTCCTGTAAGGATTTCTGCACTGGGGAAACAATGACTGACAGGACGACTTATTCTTCCGCACCACAGATTGTACCTTGTCTCGTTTGTTCTCTAGAGACCAAAATTCTGCTGACCACGACTGACATAATGAATCGCTTATGCTGACCATGACTCATTGTCTCAATCATTTTGAGGCATTTTTTTGGTTACTTCTGGATTTTTCTTGCAAGGTCTGAGCCTGGTTTATGAAAGTTTTGGGTTTTTACAGTTTGCTGAAGGATTTTCATCTATTGTGGCACCTTTGACTAAGCTGACCCAAAAGAATGCCAAGTTTCAATGGTCGGATGCCTGTGAGAAGAGTTTTCAGGAGTTAAAGACTGACTCACTTCAGCCCTAGTATTGACTCCGAGGGTACAGATGGATTTGTTATGTATTTTGATGCCTTTAGGGTTGGTCATGGTTTTGTGTTGATACAGCATGGTAAGGTAATTGCGTATGCCTCTAGACAACTTAAGACTCACGAGAAAAATTATTCGACGCATGACCTAGAATTGGCAGTAGTTGAGTTTGCATTGAAGATTTGGAGGCACTACTTGTATGGGGTGCATATAGATGTGTTCACATACCATAAGAGCCTAAAATATGTGTTTACTCCAAAGGACTTGAACTTGCGACAAATGAGGTAGTTAGAGCTTTCCAAGGACTACAACTTGAGTGTTCTTTATCATCCGGGCAAGGCCAATGTAGTGGTGGATACTATTCGCAGGCTATCTATGGAGAGTATTTCTCACGTGGAAGGTGGAAGGAAGGAGTTGGTAAAGGATGTGCATCGGCTTGTATAATTAAGGGTTCGCCTTGTTGATTCACGGATGGTGGTGTCATTATTCAGAATAATTCAGAATCCTCCTTGGTGACTAAAGTCAAATCTAGTCAAGATGAACATCAGAAGGTAGAGGTCTTTTATCAAGGGGGGAGATGGAGTACTTTGATACCAGGGTCATTTGTGTGTTTCGGGTGTTGATGATTTGAGGGAGCGGATGTTGCATGAGGCTCATAGTTCCCAATATTCTATACATCCGGTGCCACCAGGACGTATTATGACCTACAAAAAGTCTATTGGTGGAATGGAATGAAGAAGGACATAGCAGAGTTTGAAGTTAAGTGTCTGAACTGTCAACAAGTGAAAGTTAAACATCAAATACCTAGGAGTGTGGCACAAGACATCAATATTCCCACTTAAAAGTGGGAAGAGATCAATATGGACTTCATTATAGGGTTTCCTCGTACATGCCGACAGTATGACTTTATTTGGATAATTGAAGACAGGTTGACTAAAGCAGCACATTTTCTACCAGGAAAAACTACCGACTCAACAGAGGATTATGCTAAATTGTACCTTCAAGAGTTATTTTGGTTGCATGGAGCTTCCTTGTCGATCATATCATATAGAGGTACTCAGTTCTCCTTGCAATTTTGGAGATCGTTTTAGAAGGGATTTGGTACTCAGGCCAAGCTTAGCACAACTTTTCACCAGAAAATGGATGGTCAGGCCAAGCAGGCTATTCAGAATCTTGAGGATATGTTGAGAGCATGTGTGATTGACTTCAAAGGTAGTAGGGATGATCATTTACCTCTTATCGAGTTTTCTTACAACAACAGTTACCACCCAAATATTCAGATGGCTTTGTGTGAGGCTTTTTATGGGCGGAGATATAGATCACCTATTGGTTGGTTTGTGGTAGGTGAAGTTACGTTGATAGGGCCAAATTTAGTTTATGAGGATAGGGATAAAGTTTAACTTATAAGAGAAAGGCGAAAAATAGCTCAGAGTCATCAAAAGTCATATGTCAATGTTAGGCAGAGAGACCTTGAGTTTGAAGTTGATGATTGGGTGTTCTTGAAGGTATCTCCCCTGAAGGGGGTAATGAGATTTGGAAAGAAAGGGAAGCTTAGTCCCTGATATGTTGGTCCCTACTGGATTATGAGACCTACTAGCAAGGTGGCCTATGAGTTAGAGCTACCAGCAGAATTGGCTTCAGTACATCTGGTCTTCCATGTGTCATTGTTAAAGAAGTGCATTGATGTCCGACTTTGGTTGTTTCAGTGGAGAGCGTAAGTGCGAGGGATAACCTTAGCTATGAAGAGGTGCCAATTGAGATGTTTGATCGTCAGGTTTGGAAGTTGAGAAACAAAGAAGTAGCTTCAGTAAAGGTTCTGCGGAGGAATCAGCTTATTGAAGGAGCTATGTGGGAAGCTGAAGCAGATATGATGGTTAAATACCCACGTCTTTTTCCCTTCCAGCTCAGTTACAACTTGAGGTATCAGTTTTCTCCTTAGTACTCTATTTAGTTTCATGTTTAGTTCATGTGTCTCAGTTCCTTTATGTCAGCATGTGTATGTATGATTCATGAATTCAGTTCAGTCATGTATCTTAGTCTGGAGTTAGTCACTCCGTCAGTTTTCAGTTTCAGTGATTTACTTTTGGAATTTGCAGTTCTTATCCCATCTTTTCAGTATGTTTAACCCATATTCAAGGATGAATGTTCCCAAGGGAGAAATATTGTAGTACCCCAAGAGTTCCTAAGACTAGACTCGGGATTAAAGATGCGATCAGCAGAAAATATTTAAAATGACTCAAAACAACTCATGGTATGAGTCATGGGAAGGAGTAACAAGTCGTAGTACCACTCATGGTACCACTCGTGGTCAGAATCTGTAGAAGGAGGCCCAGTATAAAAAGTCAAGGGATGACCCATTGGGTGATGAAAAGGTCGTGGTTGAAGTCGTTGTTTGTCTCTGAGGTACTGGGTTGGATGGTACGAGTCGTGGTATGACTTTTTGTAAGGAACAATGAGTCGTGGTAAGTACCCGTGAGAAGGTGCAATGAAAGTTGACGCAGAGGCAACGAATGGGTCCAATGACCCGTGGTTTGATAGTACAATTTGTTGTTTGACCCATGGTGGAAGTTCTAGAAACTTTACTTATGGAGTCAGTGGTGACGACGAGAGGACACGACAGGTTATTGTGTCGAGTAATGAATCATCCTGTCGAGTTGTCGTTCGACGGCTTGAGAACTGAGAAAATCTAAAAGGAAGTAACAGACGATACCACGAGCCGTGGTATCGAGGTAGGACTCGTGGTGTGAGTCATTACATCTAGAAGGGTAAAATTTTCTGCAATTTAAGTAAGGGTATTTTCGTAATTTTTAAGCTTCTAAGCTCTAAACTTAATCATTTTAAGATCTGTTAGGAAGGTTTTAAGAGGGTTTAGCCTACTCTAACCCATTCTCTTCCCATGCATGCAAGTTTAGAGGATCCCATAGGAGATCAAGCCTAAGATTCTTCAAGTTCTTCTCCAAATCTCTTGGGCTTTCCAGGAAGGGTGTAGATTCAGCTTACCCAGGTATGTAGGGCCATGAATGAGAGTTTTCTTTCACTCTCATGCCCAAATCTCTCTTCAAGTTCATGAATTGAAGTATTAATTTAAGTGTATGATCATATGGGGTTTTAACTCAAATTTATTAAATCCTCTATGATTTATCTATGGGTCAATTCCCTTCACGTTTCAAAGCATATTTTAAGATTTATGGGTAGATTATATATACCAATTGATTATAAATTCATGATTTCAAGTTTTAAAAAGATTATGCCCAATTATGCAAGTTTATGAAAAAGTATAGTTTATGATTGATGGTTTTAAGTATGATGAAATATCTCACATGTATGAATGTTTATAAATTACCTATGTATGTATTTATGATTTTACTTATGATGTCTATTTCAAGCAAGCATGATGTTAATATTTGGGCAAGCCCACTCAAGTTAAGCACGATTTCATGATTTAGTCAAGGCTAATAAGTTCAGTTATCTTAAGTTTTGGAGTCAAGACTCTCCATATGCTAAGATTTAAGTTATGTTTTGATATATGATTATATGAGCATTATATATGTTTTGAAAGTAGTGTCTAATAGCGAGTAGGCTAGGGGTTCCAAGGTTCCCCAGTCTCATAAACTACGCGCCAATGTAGGTATACTTTGGGGCCTCTTAAGAGAGCATTTCTTTCCTCGGTCCAAGGAAATACTGTGATATTACACCTTAATTAATTCTTCGTCCTGGCAAGGCTTAGGATGACTCTCCTCCACATGGGCTATACGTGGGATCATCATGCGCTCATACATGGTTGTTATCGGTTAAGAAGAGTCTCCCATTGTTCCTCATGATTTCAGTAATGCATATACTATAAGATATTATATCATGTTTTCAACAGGTTTGATCCAAGGATCAATTTATGAGCTTTTACTTATTATTTCATATATGACAAATCATATGCACTTATTTTCAGTTTATGTCTATTCATGGTTTCAGATATCAGCATGCAGCCTTTACTTTTGGAATCTTATGATGTTATGATTTATGATACGCATGATTTCATTTTTACTTACTTAGCCTGTTTTATTTACCTTGCACAACATTTCAAGTACTAACAACATACTCTATGCTGTATCATTTCATAATATAGGTTCAGACGTTCTGACTCAATCTCGTCGTTAGCCAGTCGCCGAGTTTATCCAAGTGCTGTTGTTGGTGAGTCCTCATCCTTCGAGGACCTTCAATTAGTTGAGTATATTATTTTCAGTTTCAAACTTCTATGAGCTAGTTGAGGTGTTGTCCCATCAGCTCGTCAATATGTTAGACGCTTTTCAGACATAGATATGTGTATTCAGCTTCGGATTCTGTGTTGTAATGTTTCCATTGGATAAACATTTGTTATTTAGATTTCTGCTATTTCAGAATTTCGTTATCAGCTTTGTTTTTTGACGATCTTTAGCTATCATATTTATGCCATGGGTTGCCTTGGAGCTATTTATAATTTTAAATTCCGTGTCTTGATCCAGACCTATATTCGGGTCGTGACATATTTTCTTCGCTATCGCTTTCAGGTGCTTGGCTTATAAGAATTATTAGTCAAGCAAATCAAAATCAAATAGTAAATTAGTAGCTTTCAAAGTTATTTTAAATATTCACTTGCTAATACACACATGCACAATAAATAAATAAATAAAAATTAAATTAAAACCAAATAAGAGTTAATAAAAGCATCTCCTTTATGGAGAAATATGTTAATCTTCTGAACTTTTTTTTTGTAGTAGCTCTTTACAGGAGTTAATATCTCAAAAGGTTACTCAATTTTAGGAACTTATATAGTGAAGTCATTAAATTTTCTTTTGTATCAATAAAATCACTCAACTTAAGACTTCTTTTTTTTTTTTTACAAAATCACTCAATCAAATTTATCATAAAAATATTATTATTTTTTTGAAAAATAAGCATTTCCATTCATACTACACTTATGTATACATGATATCTTACAATGAAGCTAGCAGGTGACCAACAATACAATATACAATGACATATCAAAATTATTTTGGTGAAGATTCTCAAAAATCTCACTCCGAAAAGAAACAGTAACATAGTCAATTGGTTGCATCTTAGCAGGAGATGTCTTTACTAAAAAGTTCACTTATTCCTTTAGTAGGATCCTTCTGTTTCACAAGCGGCTCGCTAACATGAAAAAATAAATATTTTTCATTCCATTTAAACATGAACTCCATAAATAAATAAAATTTTAAAAAATATATTTTTTATACCCAACCCATTCATTCACAAATCAAAATAAATAGAAATAATTCGAGCCTCTTATTTTGGTTTTTCAAACTGAGAGATTCATAAATAGGAATCTTAATAAACACAAATGATGGCTTGCCACACTAAAAATATGAATCTGAGCCAGCCATGCATTCTCCAAATGGGTACAGGTGCATTCCATATATATATCATCACAATCGTAAATAATATTAAATTTATCAAACTTCTTACATAATGATAAGATCTCAATCACTTTAACTCCAGTATAATACTCATACTATTATCTTGATTGGTTATTCTTTAACATATCGGTTCTTATCTTAATTTCTAGGAATATATACTCTATAAAACTGTGTTTTACCAAAACTCATCTGTGCCAAATCCAATAGTTAATAGAGCAAAAATAGCAGAGGAAAAATTCTAAGTAAGCAGGGTATATGTTTCTATTGATTCAGTTGTATATTGGTATTATTTTTTTCATCTTTATCTATTCTCAAAACTTTCTTAATTCAAATTTTCTAATATTAATTTTTATTAATTGACCAAGCTTCATCGAATGAAATTTCTCCATGTATAGAATTATATATGATAAGTTTAGAAATATTAAAAAAATATTTGTATTTTTCAATAGGTGTCGATTTGTTATTGTCGAAATTAAAGAAGCCTATTTTACGAAGGATCGAACCAATGAATTCATCGGCTTTCTTTGGTTTCAGATCAAGAATTTATTCTTTCTATTAAGTATATCCCTAAATTGAGGCCAAAAATTTGTTGTTTCATAAACCAACAAAGTTGGTTGGTTTTATGATAAAAATAAATAAAAATTAATATTCAGAAATTTAAATTTCTAAAAATCTGGAGTTAAACTCATTTTAATTTCTTGGGTGGATGGATTGGGTATAAGAAATGAGTTTTAATTTATTTATTTGTAGGGTTCGTATTCGCATTACATTAAATTTTTAATGACAAATTTGGTTGAATGATCTTGTAAAAGCTGCTACCTAAGTTGAGCGATCTTATTGATACAAAAAGAAAGTTCCAAAGACTGCTATAAATACTCATAGTTGAATGACCTTTTGAGATATTAACTCCTCTTTACAGTATTAAATCAAAATGAGGAGTGACTAAAATCAACTCTTTTACATCAATTTTTAGCAACAAAAATAACACTTTTACGCACATCATTTTATTCCTTTAGTCTGCTATTCGTATCAACCTATTCATATAGTCTTCAACAATAACTTTGACTCATAGATACCAGCCTTTAACAACAAGGTATCTTTTACAGCAGCCAAAATTATTCTTCAATAACAACAACAATTCAATAAGCTTTATAACAACAAATTTATATACTAAAAAATGTGTCTCCAGACACTCTACTTTCTTAGTTGCTTTCATATGATCCTGGATATGGCAGATCCTCTTCTCACCTATAGTTAAAATATTATCAAGGTTAATTTATTAATAACATAATTAAATAAAATGTTATATGTAATAAACTATACTGAAAGCTTTGTAGGAGAAAGATACAATAGAAATTAAGGATCCTTGTTGCATTCTCTCATCATCGTGATAATCTGGACGTATAAGATCTAACTTGCAGGTTCACTGTGTGCCTGAGTTGTGACATAAGCTATAACCCAATTTTGTTTGCTTCCTTCTCATTTTTGTGAACTTGCTCTACTTCATCTGGTTCTTTTTTTTTGAATCTTCTATTTTTTGGATACTTTGTCTTTCGAATCATGGAGGCAAAAGAGGTATGTTTCCCGATGTAGGCCACATTTCTTGAATGTTCATAAGTAGAATAGAAAATACGTAGATTTTTCTCTAAGTTTCTATCATATAAAATCATTCACGTATGAGTTAATATCATCATATTTAGCCAAACCACTGCAATGACATATTTGTGAGGAATTCCTCTAAGATCCCATTTCTTGAAATTGTATTTTGTATTTAATTAAGTCTGCATCTCGATTGTTCACTATGTTTTGACCCTATTATCTCATTATTTCACTCATTTGACTTTCTACAAGAATAAATTCAGTCGTCTTAACTTGATTTTTGTGCAATATATCCCTTAATACAAGGAAAATCTCACCAACATTTCACTTGATATTTTTATCCCTATTTGCTTGCATCATCGACATAAGTAATTATCTTAACTTCTCAATAGAGTGATATTCGGCTTATCTCTAGACTCAAGGACAATATTTATTAATAGTTCATATATATATAAATATTATTAGTAAGGTATTAAATTATCACGGTTTAAAAAAGTGAAATTTGGAGCTATTTAGTAGGTGACTTATTCTTGAGCCGATCAATACTTCTGAATCAAGGTCAAAGATGTTAACTATGCAATCATCAAACTACACTACTGTTATAGCCCTTGCATCCTTTCAAAGGGCATTCTTGAGTGAGATACCACTAAATCCTGCCCTCTTAAAGTTGTTGTGGAGGTGTGTCTCACACCAAAATTGATGAGTAACATATGGAAATACTTCATTAAGTGCTTCAGTAAACCTTTTTACTTGTTTTGACACTCAAATTACATGCTGTCATCATCGATGTCTAAGTCAATATTTAATGAATTCAAAAACATTCTCATGATTCCTTATTTTTTTCTTTCTCTATAATTGCATATGTTATTGAAAAGATATTGTTATTCAGATCAATCCAAATAATAGTTAACAATTGAGTTTTATACATTGGATCCTAAGCAAACAACCATGACCCCAATTGTTCTTAGTCAACCACTCTTGGACTTGTCTTTAAAACCATCAAAACAAATGTGGAATTCTCCAAAATCTCTTAGGATTGTCGAACACCTCGTTTTCAACCAATTTCTTGCAAATAGAAATATTATGATTTGTCTTGCCAATTTCATTATAATAGTTTCACAATATCTTGTATTGAGCATTAAGATCTCCATCAATTAGTGTAAGTGTTTTTTGTCTTATCTCTTCTACATTGTGATAATATCACCCGAACTCTTGAACTCCATACTAACACGTTTGTATTCGATGATTGTCCAAGACCTATTTCGGCTTATGGACTTAAGATATCTTGTGCATGTAAAAGAATTAATTACTTTGTTATGATAAGTATCAATTTTTGTAATGATTATTGGTGTATGTTACGATAGCAAAATATGTTTACCTCGATTCATTCTTGAAGCTAGAATATCCAGTTGCAATCTAGACATTTAAGTTGCTCTCACTCTGAACCTATTATTCTTACACCACTTTATGTATTTTCTTCATTGCTTGTAATTTATTACAATATATTTGAACTCATTCTTGTTTTCAAATATTAGGTGTAATACCAACACTAGTTTATCCGCATCTGTTTTTGGATTGAACTTTGGAAAGTTAAAACTGTCATTGTCGAGGAATCACATTCTAAACTCTTTGTATCATCTGAGTCAACACAATATGAATCACTTTCTTCGGTAGCCATCTTTTTTTTTAATTGTTTCATGGTACATCTATTGTAATTACATATTTTTTTCATGATATCATTATCTTCTAATAAAATATTTTCTGAATCTTCAAATTAATCATCAATAAAAGAATGCTTATTGTGTATTTCTTTCTCTTGTTCTGCTTCACCAACCCGTTGAATACGTATAGTTCTTCAATATATGTATCAAGATGTTCAAAGTATACGTCAATCACTGAGTTATTTGGAATACTTTTGAATATAACAATAGCTTCCACATTAGTAGGAAATAAGTAGCGTTCAATTACCACCTCCGCACAAATGCCAAATAGTAACTAAATGATCTCCCTCGTAGCCACACAGTTTTACCATGTATTTGAATTATGATAAATTCAACTCTTTGTTATTAATATAGTCAATAAAATCTACACGCCTGTCAAGATAATATTTATTGGGTTGATGTAATACTGTGCTCTATGTATTATTTTTTATTGAAAAAAGCCTCATATAGAGGTCTGCCAAAAAAAAAAAAAACATACATAGGATCTTTTTCTAGTAAAAAAAATAATATAACCTTAAAAAAAAATTGCAACAAAATTACTAATAGCAGATAAAAATTGGTATTTTACAAAGTAATCAAACAAAAAAAAGGCAATATTAATGTCGATAGACCTAATTCACCAACTATTAACAATGACAAACACAAATATCCCATGTTAGACATTTTTTATTTTTATTGTATGTCTTTATTTTAAATTTTATTTAAAAAACCTCTGTTACATCATGCATTGCACAAAAAAAATTGAAACTTAATATTTGAAAGTTAATACTTTAGTATGTTCCAATATATGAAGCTGTCACGTATTGCATAGAGAATTAGTAAATATTAAAGAATGAGAAATGGAATATCAACATATATATATATATATATATTATAGTGAAGAATCATTTTTTTAATTTAATGAAAATTATTTAATGAAAATTAAGATAGTGTTTTTCATTAAAATCTTATCATAATTAGATATTTCACTATCATAGCATCTAATAATCATTGTTGGAGAAGAAGAAAAATCAGTTTCTTCATTAGAGTTTTCTTCTTGTTCATTAAAGCTTTTTAGAGAGAGGCTAGGGTTTTATTCTGGTGAGTGTTTCTTTGCATATGAAGTTAAGGAAAAGTGAATGAGTTTATCGGAAGGGTTTAGTATTTTACAAGTCACATGTGTGTCACATGTTTTAGCATCGTTACTATTTGAATGAGTTTTGTTAGGAAGATCAAAAGTGCTCCATCTTTAGGAATGACAATTGCGGCAGGATGGGGCGGGGCAAGTTCTTAATAT
>JACEIK010008846.1:31094-50255 GCA_018107945.1 Datura stramonium
CCATACAATTTACATGAGAATGTACACAATTTATTAGACAAACAAGATGAAAGTTATACATTTGAGTATCGATTTGGCATATAAATATGCCCCTTATCACTACCCTTGGCAAGGTATAAACATCCTCCCGACTAGGGTTAGAATTCGGGATCCATGTGTGCTCATATGGGGTATGTCGGTTAAGAGAATCACCCACTATTCATCATGATTTATGCATGTTTATGATTATGTATATTGGCTCAAGTCATGTTCAATAAAGCTTTTTTCTTATGATTATGATTACGGTTGTAGTACAAAGTTTTGAAAACCTTGAGCCTTATGTCACATTACCATATTTATGTGCATATTGTCCTACTCTTATGATCATTTATGAGTTTTATAATTTCAAATGTTCAGGAGCCCCAGGCACCAGAGCCAGTTGCCCACGCTGAGTTTTGGCAGCTATCCAGATGCTTGCCTAGGCCTTCACCGCTCAAGCCAACCAGCAGGCTGTTGCGCATATTCCATAAAATTGCAATACGGTGGCGGTTCGGGTCAGAGTTTTCTTGAGGATGAACCTGATGGAGTTCCTTGGGTCCAAGGTAGATGAGGACCCGCATGAATTCATCGACGAGATTCTAAAGATCACCCAGGTTATGGGGGTGACAAATGGAGATTGTGATGATTTGGCCTCGTATTAGCTGAAAGTGGTGGCACATGTATGTTTCAAGCAATGAAGAGATTCTAGCGCAGTGGGGGAAGGCCCTATACGTTGGGAAGAGTTTCACGCGGCATTTCTGGATCAGTTCTTCCCTCTTGAGATGAGGGAACTAAAGGCGGCCGAGTTTGTAAACTTGAACCAGGGTGACATGTCAGTTCAAGAGCACGCTTTGGAGTTCACCAGTTTTTCAAAGTATGCGCCAGAGTTGGTGGTAGACTAGAGGGCTCGAGTGAACCAATTTGTGCATGGAGTGGTGGACTACCTGGATAAGGATTGTAGGATCGCCATGTTGCATCAGGATATAGATTTTCCCTGCATAGTATTACATGCTCGTCATATGGAGTTAGTGTATCGGAGGCAGAGAGAGGCCAAGAGGGCCAGGACAACAAATTATGGGACTTCTTAGGCTAGATCTGGGGGTGGACAGTGTCAGTAGTCTCAGCACAGGACGTTTGCTCCAGCACCGTCGTCAGCCAGTACACCATTTATATTAAGAGGGGATCAGAGGAGCAGGGTTGCAGATTCGAGAGGTCAAGGTGGCATGCAGATAGAGAGCACTTTCCCAGCTTGTGCGGGGTGCAGCAAGAATTACCTAGGAAGGTGCCTAGTTGGTGTAGATTCTTGCTTCGGGTGTGGAAAACATGGACACCGACTCAAGGATTACCCTTCATCAAGATCAGAGGGCAACAAAGCCCATATGCCAGTAGCTAGCTCAGTTGCTCTACTAGCACGTCCCCCTCAGTAGGGTGCCTCAACTAGTTCAGTCGATGGTCAGTGCCAAAATAGGTTCTATGCCCTTGAAACCCATCACGAGCAGGACACATCATCGGATGTGGTTACTGGTATGCTATAGGTGTTTCATCTTGATGTTTATTCTTTATTAGATCTAGGGGATACCTTGTCTTTTGTGACACCTTATATTGCTAGTAGCTTTGGAGTTACTCCCGAGACTCTGTCAGAACCATTTTTCAGTTTATACTCCTGTTGGTGATTCGGTTTTAGTTAGGTGGGTGTATAGAGGATGCCTGATCACTATATTACATAAAGTCACGTCTGCATATCTTTTAAAGTTAGCCATGACTGACTTTGATATTAATCTTGGCATGGTTTGGTTTTATGCGTTTTATGCTTCTGTTAATTGTAGAACTCGTGCAGTGGAATTTCATTTTTCGGGTAAGTCAGTCTTGCAGTGGAATGGTAGTTCGGTCGTGCCTATAGGTCATTTTATTTCCTATCTTATGGCCAGAAAGATGATCTCCAAGGGTTGTATGTATCATCTAGTTAGGGTTAAGGATGTTGAGTCCGAGACCCCGACTATCAAATCAGTTGCGGGGGTGCGTGAGTACCTAGAAGTGTTTTCGGATGATTTACCAGGAGTTCCTCCTGAGAGGGAAATTGATTTTGGTATTGACCTTCTGCCCGACACGCAACCTATATGTATCCCTCCTTATTGGATGGCTCAGCATAGCTAAAGGAGTTGAAGGATCAGTTTAAGGACCTGTTACAAAAGGGTTTCATTAGACTGAGCAAGTCTCCATAGGGTGCACCAGTCCTATTTGTCCAAAAGAAGGATGGTTCCCTTCGAATGTGCATTGACTATCGGCAATTGAACAAAGTCACCGTCAAGAACAAGTATCCTCTACCGAGGATTGATGATTTATTTGACCAGCTTCAAGGTGCCAAGTGTTTTTCAAAGATAGATCTCAGATCCGAGTATCATCATCTTAGGGTTCGGGAGTGCGATATCCTGAAGACAGCCTTTAGGATGCGGTATGGTCATTATGAGTTTGTAGTTATGTCTTATGGACTAACAAATGCTGCTATAGATTTTATGGACCTGATGAACAGGGTATTCAATACATACATGGACATGTTCGTGATTATGTTCATCGATGACATCCTGATATACTCTTGGAGCGAGGAGGAGCATGCCGCTAATTTGAGTGTAGTGCTTCAGACTCTCAAGGATTGCCAATTGTATGACAAGTTCAGCAAGTGTGAGTTTTGGCTGAACTCCATAGCATTTTTGGGCCATGTGGTATCAAGTGAGGGCATAAAGGTAAATTCTCAAAAAATCAAGGAAGTGAAGAATTGGCCTAAACTGGTGAATCGTTCAGATATTCTAAGTTTCTTGGGTTTAGCTGCCTATTATTCAAGGTTTGTTGAAGGTTTCTCATCTATTGTGGCACCTTTGACCAAATTGACCTAGAAGAAGGTGAAGTTTCAGTGGTCGGAGGCTTATGAGAAGAGCTTCCAAGTGTTGAAGACTCGACTTACTACAACACCGGTGTTGACCCTACCTGAGGGTACTGATGGTTTCATGGTGTATTTCGTTGCTTCAAGAATGGGACCCAGGTGTGTATTTATGCAGCGTGGGAATGTGATAGCATATGCCTCTAGACAATTGAAAGTCAATGAGAAGAATTACTCGACCCATGATCTTGAATTGGCTGCGGTGGTGTTCGCATTGAAGATATGGTGACATTACATGTATGGGGTCCATAAGGATGTGTTTACGGACCATAAGAGCTTACAATATATGTTCACATAGAAAGATCTCAATCTACGGCAAAAAAGGTGGTTGGAGCTACTCTAGGACTATGATATGAGTGTCCTTTACCATCTGGGTGAGGCTAATGTGGTGGAGGACGCACTTAGTAGAATCTCTATAGAGAGTGTGTCCCATGTGGATGAGGGGAAGAAGGAGATAGTGAAAGATGTACATCGACTCGCAAGGTTGGGAGTTAGGTTGGTCGACTCGACTAATGGCGGTGTTATTGTCCAGAACGGATCAGAATCGTCATTGGTGATTGATGTGAAAGCTAGACAAGATGAGGACCCGATTTTGGTAAAGTTGATGGAAGCCATTCGAAATCAGAAGGTGGAGGTCTTCTCCCAAGGGGAGATGGTGTGCTTCGGTACCAGGGTCGCTTATGTGTTCCAGATGTTGATGATTTGAGGAGCCGAATATTGCATAAGGCTCATGGATCCAGGTATTCTATCCATCCGGGTGCCACCTAGATGTACCGTGACTTACGGGAAATCTATTGGTGTTATGGCATGAAGAAGGATATTACAGAATTCATAGCCAAGTGCCCAAACTGTCAACAACTAAAGGTTGAGCATCAAAGGTTGGGAGGCGTACTTCAGGATATTAACAGTACCTCTTGGAAGTGGGAAGATATTAACATGGATTTCATAATAGGATTACCTCGTACTCGCTGACAATATGATTTCATTTGGGTGGTGGTAGACAGGTTGACTAAGGCTTCTCACTTTCTACCAGTCAAAAGCACGGATCCAGTGGAGGATTATGCAAAACTATTTATTCGGGAGTTAGTTCGATTGCATGGAGTTCCCTTATCCATCATTTCAAACAGAGGTACTTAATTTACCTCTCAGTTTTGGAGGTCATTTCAAAAAGGGCTTGGTATTCGGGTTAAAGTTAACACAACATTTCATCCGCAAAAGGATGGTCAAGCGGAGCGAACAATTCAGACTCTTGAAGACATGTTGAGAGCATGCGTGATGGATTTCAAAGGTAGTTGGGATGATCGCTTTCCCCTGATCGAGTTTTCTTGCAACAATAGTTATCACTCTAGCAGTTAGATGGCACCATTCGAGACTCTTTATGGGTGGAGATGTAGATCGCCCATCGGATTGTTTGAGGTTGGTGACGTAGCTATGATAGGGCTAGATTCGGTTCATGAGGCAATGGAGCAGGTTTAGTTGATAAGAGATAGGTTGAGAACTGCCCAGAGTTGGCAAAAGTCTTATGCAGACGTTAGAAGAAGAGAATTAGAATTTGAAGTCGATGACTGGGTATTTCTGAGAGTATCTCTCATGAAGGGGGTAATGCGGTTCAGAACGAAAGGGAAACTTAGTCCCCGCTATGTCCGCCCATACTAGGTTGTGAGAAGAGTTGGCAAGGTGGCGTATGAATTGGAGTTGCCCTCGGAGTTATCTTTCGTGCATCCTGTGTTTTGTGTATTGCTTTTGAAGAAGTGTTTGGGTGATCCAGCCCTAGTTGTCCCGATGGACAGTGTTGGTGTTAAAGATAGACTTAGCTATGAGGAGGCTTCGGTGGAAATATTATGTTGTCAGGTTCGGAGGATGAGGAACAAGGAAGTAGCTTCAGTTAAAGTGTTATGAGAATTCAGCATGTTGAAGGAGCTACGTTGGAAGCCGAAGTGGATATGATGGCTAGATACCCATATTTATTCTCTACCAGCTCAGTTCCAATTTGAGGTATCAGTTTTGCCCTAAAACTCTATTCAGTTTGCATGTTCAGTTCATGTGTTCAAGTTTCTTTTATGTACATGGATGTGTATATGAATCATGAAATCATTTCAGCTATGTGGTTTGAATTAGAGATAATCATTCTGTTAGTTTTCGGTTTAAATGATTAGTATTTGGGTGTAATGATTGCATGTCTCTGTTTTATACTTGTTTCCAACATTCGAGGACGAATGTTCCCAAGGGGAGATGTTGTAATACCCCGAAAGTGCTAAGATTAGACCCGGGATCAAATGGAAGTTGACTGAAAACTGGGAAAAAAATGTTGCAAGACGGACGACCCAACAAACGACCCGTTGGATCCACTTGTTGGAAGTCAAAGTCTGGTGGCAGTGTAAATGATTGTTGATGTAACGACTCGTTGCTGGGAACAATGAGTCATTTTTTGTAACCGTTGTGGGGACTGGACTTCAGCATTAGGGGATATAACGGGTCATCCAATGACTCGTTATGAGATGTAACGATCCGTGGTCACAAGTTGTTGTAGGGGAATATATTATTTTATAGAAACCTAACGGAAGGAAACCACGACTCATTGGATGAAGTAATGAGTCGACCTGAGGCTCGTGGTGAGGAGAATTTTAGGATCTTCAGGAGGCAAACGACGACCGAACCGACGATCGAACCTACAACATATTAGATGAAAGGACGAATACATTGGTTAAGTCGTTGATTGAATCTGAGATTAAGGACGTCGCAGTGCAGGTGATGGATCGATACTATGAGTCGTGGTATCATCCAATAACCCAGTGGTACGTCCGTTTGATCATCCAGTGCTGATTTTTCAGGGGATTTCATTAAGGGTATTTTCGTTATTCTTATGCTCTAAGGTCCTAAACTGCGTCGTTTATGTTATTTTCTGAGTATGTTAAGAAAGGTTAAGCCCTCCTAATATATTCATTCTCATGCATGCAAAGTTTGGTAGATTTAAGGGTGATCAAGCTAGTTCTCAAGCTCTTCTTCATCAATTTTCCCTAGGGCTTTCAAAGAGTATTGAAATTTGATCTTACCCAGGTATGTAGGGTTATGAATGGTGTTGTTGTTTACACTCATGCCCAATTTCTCCTAATTCATGAAATTTGATCAAAAATCTTATGGGATTTTTACTTAAATCTTGTGGAATTCTAATGATTTACTAATGGGTTATTGTATTTCATGATTTACATCATATTTTATAAGTTATTGATCAAATTCTACAACTATTTTGATTATAAAATTTTTGATTTCGATTTATAATAAATTAAGCTTGATTATGTATATGAATCGAGTTATGATTTTTACTTTAATTGACGATATTCACAAACCCATCATGATTTATGATTTGAATTATGGATTTATCAATTACCCATTATGATTTGATTATTTGCAAAGTATATGTATGATCTACAAGTATGCATGAATCCCATGATTTATGAATTATGTCTTGGCCGACTCACTGGTCTTTTTCCATGGCTATTTCATGTACTTACGAGCATTTTTATGATTATCATGAATTAATTAGCCCATGAATCTCATGCATATTATACTATGAGCACTATATATGTTTTGGGAGTAGTATTTAACACCGAGTAGGTTCAGGGCATAGGTTCAGCCCCGGATCTCATAACTACGTGCCACCGTCGGACATGTTGGGACCTCCCTCTTGACCGTCCCCGGAACAAATATCCCTTCATTGTAATATCACGCCTTTCATGGTTATACCCTTGGCAAGGTACGAACGCCCTCCCGACTAGGGTTACAAGTCGGGCTCCATGTGTGCTCATATGGGTATGTCGGTTAAGAGAATCTCCCATTGTTCCTCATGATTTATGCATGTTTATGATTATGTATATTGGCTCAAGTAATGTTGAATAAAGCTTTTCTCTTATGATTATGATTATGATTGTAGTACGAATGTTTTGAAAATCTTGAGCCTTATGCTATGTTACAATATTTATGTTATGAGCATGTTCTCCTACTCTTGTGATCATTAATGAGTTTTATATATTTTAAATGTCCGATTTACATACCTTGCATACTCATACATTCCATGTACTGACCGCATACTTTCTATTGCTGTATCGTTTTATGATACAGGACCCGGATCTTAGGCTCATCCCCATCATTAGTCCATCCCAGAGTTAGCTATCAGCCTTATGGTGACTCCTCATGTTTGGAGGGCCATATGTCCAGACATTTATGTTCTCTTTTGTTTTAGATTTGGCGGGTTAGTTGGGGATGTTGTCCCATCAACCCATCTGATATGATAGAGGCTTTCAGACCATTTGTAGTACTTAGCTGATATATATTTCTATTACTTTCCGATTATCATGCTATATTATGTTACGTGTATGTTTCCGTTTTATTGTACGTTTTGTATTCCACCTAAAGTGATACGAAGTTAGATGTATGCTTATGTCATGGGTCGACTTGAGGACTCTCGGGGTTCTTTTTCCCGTGTTATGATCTGGGTCTACGTTTGGGTCGTGACACAACAAGTCCCACCAGCCCATGAGCACCATGCACCAGTGCTGGTTGCCCATGCTGAATTCAGGGCATCAGATGCTAGCGCAGGCCTTGACTGCTCCGGTCAACAAGCACGCAGTAGTGCATGTCCCATAGAACGGGAATGCGGTGGTAGTCTGAGTCAAAGATTTCCTAAGGATGAACCCCCAAGAGTTTCTTGGGTCAAAGGTGGATGAGGATCTACATGAGTTTATTGACAAAATTTTGAAGATCATCCAGGTCATGGGACTGATTGGAGAAGAGTGTGCTAATTTGGCCTCATACCAGTTGAAGGGGGTCACACACAATTATTTTAACTAGTGGAAGGATAGTAGGGTAGTTAGAGCAGACCCTATTAGTCGGGATGAGTTTCACGTCACTTTCCTAGATCGGTTCTTCCCTCGTGAGATGAGGGAGCTGAGGGCAGCCAAGTTTGTGAATTTAAAACAGGGAAAGATGAAAGTGTAGGAATATGCCCTAGAGTTCACTCTACTGTCAAAGTATGCCCCAAAGTTAGTGGTTGATCAGAGGATGCGAGTGAACAGGTTTGTTCATGTGCTGGCGGACTATCTACACAAGGATTGCAAAACTGCCATGCTCCATCAGGATATGGATTTCCCTCGGATAGTCTTGTATGCCTAGCAGATGGAGGCAGCGCATCTGAGGGAGAGAGAGGCCAAGAGGGACAGGACCGACATCTATAGATTTTTGTAGCCGAGGCTAGGTGGTGTACATCGTAGAGATATTCAGCCCCAACATCTTCAATGATGAGTGTGCCATCCAGACCTAGGCACGACCAGGGAGGACGAGCATTAGGCTCTAGAGGTCAGAGCAATAGGCCTGCAGATTCCGATGATCCAATTTGCGATAGATGTGGTTGGAGGCACATATGTCAGTTTTTGGCAGGTACAGGTGCTTTCTTTGGGTGTGGGAAGCCTAGAAACATGCTCGTAGATTGCCCAGCAGCAAGACAGGGCCATGATAGGGGCTGAGGCCCCGCTTCCAGTTCAGCAGCTCCACCAGCCCGCCCATCTCAGTAGGGCGCATCTACTAGCATAGGTGGCGGTCAGCGCCTGAACAGATTCTATGCCTTAGCATCTCTTTAGGAGTAGGTGGTCTCAACAGATGTAGTCACTAGTATGTTAGGATTTTTCCATCTTGATGTATATACTTTTTTAGATCTAGAGGATACCTTGTCTTTTGTGACACCGTATGCGGCTAGTAGTTTTGTAGTCATTCCTAAAATCTTGTCAAAACCCTTCTCAGTCTCTACTCTACTGGGTGTATAGGAGTTTTCCGATCACAGTCCATAAGAAAGTCATTTCAGCAGATCTAGTAGAGCTATCCATGACCTATTTTGATGTTATCCTCGGCATGGATTTGCTATTTGCATGTTATGCCTCAGTTAATTGTAGAACCTGGGCTGTAAAGTTCATATTTTCGGGTGATCCTGTCATAGAATTGAAGGGTAGTTCAGTTGTGCCTGTAGGTCATTTCGTTTTCTACCTTCAGTGTCCAAAGGTTGTGTATACAGTCTAGTTAGGGTTAAGGATGCAAAGTCCGAGACCCCAACTATCCAGTTATTCCAAGTAATATGTGAGTATCCAGAAGTTTTCTCATATGATCTACCGGGAATCCCTCCCGAGCGGGATATTGATTTTGGGATTGACCTTCTTCCCGAGACGCAGCCGATATCTATTCCTCCTTACAAAATGGCTCCAGCCGAGCTAAAGGAGTGGAAGGACCTTTTAGATAACAGATTCATCAGACCGAGAAAATCCCCGTGGGGTGAACCAGTTCTCCTTGTCCGAAAGAAAGATGGTTCTCTTTGTATGTGTATTGATTATCAGCAATTGAACAAGGTTACCATTAAGAACAAGTATCCTCTCCCAAATATTGATAATTTGTTTGACTAGCTTCAAGGTGCAAAGTGCTTTTCGAAGATAGATATCACATCTGGATACAATCAACTCAGGGTTCGGAGAGTGACATCCCGAAAACAGTCTTCAGGACGCAATATGGTCATTATGAGTTTGTAGTTATGTGTTTTATACTAATGAATGCTCTCTAAACTTTTATGGACTTGATGAACAGGGTGTTCAAGCCATACATGGATATGTTTGTGATCGTTTTTATTGATGACATCCTTATATACTCTCGCAGCTAGGAGGAACATGACGCTCATTTGAGGGTGGTACTACAGACTCTCAAGGACCGCCAACTATATGCAAAATTCAGCAAGTGCGAGTTTTGTTGATCTTGGAGGCATTTTGGGTCATGTGGAGTAAAGTGAGGGCATAAAGGTGGATTATCAGAAGATAGAAGCGATAAGGAATTGGCCTAGAATGGTGAACCCTTCGGCATCAGGAGTTTCTTGGGTTTAGTCGTATTCTATCAAAGATTTGTTGAGGGTTTTTCATCTATCGCAGATCTATTGACCAAATTGACCCAAAAGAAAGTGAAGTTCAAATGGTCGGATGGTTGTGAAAGGAGTTTTCCGGAGTTGAAGACTCGACTTAACTCAGCACCAGTGTTAACCCTACCGGAGGGTACCGATGGGTTTGTGGTGTATTGCGATGCTTCTAGAATTGGCCTTGGTTGTGTATTGATGTAGTGTTGTAAGGTGATAGCATACTCTTCCAGATAGCTGAAAGTTCATGAGAAGAGTTACCCGACCCATGATATTGAATTGGCGGCAGTGGTATTTTCCTTGAAGATAAGGAGATACAATTTGTACGGGGTCTATTTAGATCTGTTTGCGGACCACAAGAGCCTACAATATGTGTTTACCCAATAGGACTTAAGTCTGCGGCAAAGAAGGTGGTTGGAGTTACTAAAGGATTATTATATGAGTGTCCTTTACCATCCAGGTAAGGCCAATGTGGTAGAAGACGTACTTAGTAGACTCTCTATGGAGAGTGTGTCCTATGTAGATGAGGCAAAGAAGGAGCTGGTGAAGGATGTGCATCGACTTGCGAGGTTGGGAGCTCGTAATGTTGACTCAACTAATGGTGGTCTTGTTGTTCAGAACGGATGAGAATCGTCCTTGGTGACTGATGTAAAATCTAGGCTAGACGAGGACCCTATTTTGCTAAAGTTGAAGGAATTCGTTCAAAATTAGAAGGTAGAGGTCTTCTCCAAAGGGGGAAATGGTGTGCTTTTATATCAGGGTCGCTTGTGTGTCCCGGGCATTGATGATTTGAGAAATCGAATGTTGCATGAGGCTCACAATTCCAGATATTTGATACATCCAGGTGCCACCAAGATATACCATGATCTATAGGAAGTCTATTGGTGGAATGGAATGAATAAGGACCTCACATAATTTGTAGCTAAGTGTCCAAATTGCCAACGATTGAAGGTTGAGCACCAGAGACAAGGAGGTGTGCTTCAGGACATCAGTATCCCTACTTGGAAGTGCGAAGAAATTAATATTTACTTCATAACCGGGTTGCCATGCACTCGTCGACAATATGACTCCATTTGGGTGATCGTGGACTAGTTAACCAAAGCCTCTCATTTTCTACTGATCAAAACCACTGATTCCGCAGAGGATTATTCCAAACTATACATTCGGAACTAATTATGTTGCATGGAGTTCCCTTGTCCAACATATCAGAAAGAGGTGCTTAGTTTACCTGTCAGTTTTGGAGATTGTTTCAAAAGGGACTTGGTACTCAGGTTATGCTCAGTACAACATTTCACCCACAAACGGATGGTCAAGCGGAGTGGACAATTCAGACTCTCGAGGACATGTTGAGAGCATATTTGATTGACTTCAAGGGTAGTTGGGATGACCATTTTCCTCTTATTGAGTTTGCGTATAATAACAGCTACCATTCCAGCATTCAAATGACTCCGTTTGAGGCTCTCTATGGGTGAAGATTTAGATCGCCTATTTGATGGTTTTAAGTCAGTGAAGTTGCGATGATAAGAGTAGATTCAGTCCATGAGGCCATGGAGAAGGTTCAGCTCATACGTGACAGGTTTAAAGCGGCTCAATGTCACCAAAAGTCCTACGCTGATGTGAGAAGGAGAGAACTTGGGTTTGAAGCTGATGATTGGGTGCTTCTAAAGGTGTCTCCTATGAAGGGAGTGATGAGATTTAGAAAGAAAGGAAAACTCAGTTCTCGTTATGTTGGTCCCTACCGGATTGTGAAGCGGGTTGGAAAAGTGGCATATAAATTGGAGTTGCTCTCAAAATCAACTTCCATTGATCCTATTTTTTAGGTATCTCTCTTAAAGAAGTGTTTAGGGGATCGAGCTCTAGTTGTTCCAGTGGACAATGCCGGTGTGAAAGACAGCCTTAGTTATGAGAAGGTTATGGTGGAAATACTGGATCATTAGGTTCAGAGGCTAAGTAATAAGGAAGTAGCTTCAGTTAAAGTTTTAAGGAGGAATCAACATGTTGAGGGAGCTACATGGGAAGTCGAAGCAGATATGATGGCTATATACCCACATTTATTCCCTACCGGCACAGTTCCAACTTGAGGTATCAGTTTCTACCCTAAAACTCTATTCAGTTTCATGTTCAGTTCGTGTGCCCCAGTTTCTTTCACGTATATGGAAGTATGTATTATTCATGAATTCAGTTCAGTTATATGGTTTAAAACGGAGTTAGTCATTTCGTCGGTTTTCAGCTTATATGATCAATATTTTAATATGATGATTGCATTTCTCTACTTTTCTATGTGATTTTTAACATTCGAGGATGAATGTTCCCAAGAGGGAGATATTTTTATACCCCGAAAGCCCAAAGATCAGACCCGGGAGTTGAAATGGAGAAAATATAATTTTCTGCACTAGATCACAGAACAACTCGTCTTGTGATCCGCCAGGTTGACCACGAGTCGCTACGTGACCCATGGTAAGGAGTGTTGTCTTGCTTGGGATTTTTAAATTTTGGGTGACGACGAGTGTGACCACCAGTCATGGTCAGCCCCACAAGTTGTCAGGTCACCAGTGGTCAAGGGAAATTGGAAGATGAAGGTTGAGTGGTAGTGCTGCCTACGAATGGACACAATGAATCGTGGTGCGATGCCACGATCCGTTAGGTTGGTCACGGTCAATAGTGATTAGGATCTTGAGATTTTGGGATGTGAACGTGACGAGTGGTTACCATGAATCGTGGCCACCAGTAACGACTCGTAGAGTCCCCCGTGGCAAGCTCTAGATGTATTTTGATAGTACACACGACGACTAGAGTCCACGAAGCGTGGTCCTTGGTAACGACTCATCTAGTCCCTCGTGGGGACTGGCAGTCAGTTATTTTCTGTGAATTTAGTAAGGACTTATTCGTAGTTCCTATTATCCTAAGGCCTAAACTACGTCATTTTAAGCTATGAATAATTAATTTTAAGAGGGTTAAGTTCATTCTAGGCTATTCCTCTTCATGCATGCAAGAGTAAGGGTCTAGAGAGGTGATCAAGCTTAGTTTCCTTCATGATATCTTCAATTCTTCCTTGGGAAATCAAATAATTTATAGAATAAAATTCTCTCAGGTATGTAAGGTTATGAATGTATGAATTTGTTCACACCCATGCCCAATCCCTCTTTAATTAATGACAATATATATGTTGATCCTATAGGGTTTTAACTCAATGCATGAATCTCCTAAGTTTCTACCATGGGCTTGATCTAAGCATGTTTCTATTACTGAATTATGATTCATGGGAAAGTTTTACATTGTTTTCAATTATAATTATGTTTTCAAGCTTTATAAATTAAAATTCCCATCCATGAGAAGTTCATGAAAGTTGAGATCTGTGATGTATGGTCAAGTATGATGAGATATTTATGATGAAAAATATATTTTCAAGTTACTCATGTCTATGATCATGTTTTCAAGTGAATCAGGTATTTTCAAGCATGTTTAAGTATTAGGAAAGCTCATATGTTCAAGTATGATTTATGATTTCAAGTTAATTAGCTTACCACATGGTTTTGGAGTCAAGATTCCTAATTATGTTCAGCTTGTGCTATGGTTTGATCCAAGGCTCCTCATGTATAATTTCAAATTTTATGTGTATATGATTATTCAGCTTCTTCAATAGACGATGGTCAGCTTCGTTTGAGAAAATGATGGAGCTGCATGTTTTTGGGAGTACTGTCTAGAACTGAGTAGGCTAAGGGTCAGTCAATCCTATGCCTCAGAATTATGTGCCAACGTAGGTATGATTAGATGATTTTGGGACCTCCTTTGTGAGTTTTCCCCTGCCCCAAGGAGCCTTGAGGTTTTTATTGATATCATGGTAGCGTCCTTAGCCCTGACAATGCTTTCGACGGCTCTTCCCACTTGAGTGTGATAATCGGGACCATGTAAGCTCTATAATGGTAATGTCAGTTATATGATGAGTCTCCCATTATTTCTCATGATTTCAGTTATGCATGTTATCATTCATGAAATATATATATGTTCTAAAGAAGGTTTGACTCAATGTATAGTTTTATGTTTGATATTAGATTTCAGCTTTGGGTCATTCGATTTAGTTATGATGTTCTGTTATGTTTAGATCATGATTTCAGAAAATAACATGCAAGCCCTACTCTCATATTCTTGTCTTGATTATGTTTTATAATATGCATGTTTTAAATGATTTTACTTATTTAAGCGGTTTTACTTACCTTGCATACTCTATGTTGTATCGTTTCATGATACAAACTTTGATCTTTAGACTAAACCTCATCACTAGCCAGCTTCCGGAGTTAAAATTCAGTCTCTATTGGTGAGTCCTCATCATCGAGGGCCCCTCTTCTATTCAGTTATGTTTATGTATATTCAGTTTCAGATTTAGAGAGTTAGTTGGGGTCTTGTCCCATCAACTCATCAGATGTAGAGCCTTTTCAAATAATAGATTGTATTGAGCTTCAGATTTTGGTTGTATATCCGGATTGTTATGTTATGTTCGAATTTCCGCCATGGTTATTATGTTAAGTATTCCGCTTTACTTGATTGAGTTAGATGTATGTTCATACCATGGGTCCACTTCTCGGGGCTTCTTGTGTCGTGTCTTGATCCGGGCCCATGTTCGGGTCGTGACATTAAGGCTCTTTCCATTCTCCCTAACGGGAGAGGTGACTATGTGGTTGCAGGAACTCCCTCCTAGTTGTATTACCTCGTGGAAAGAATTGACTAAAGCATTTTTGGATCGTTTCTTCCCTTCGTCAAAAATGTTGCAGTTGAGGAATGATATCATGAACGTTTGACAAGACCAAGGAGAACCGTTGCATGAAGCATGTCTAAGGTTTAAGAAGAAAGTTTCCCTTTTCCCCAACCATGGTTTCCCTAATGGAGTGTTCCTTCAATGTTTTTACCGAGCCCTAGACTCCATTAACTAATCCACTCCAAATAATTTAGCCAGAGGTTCAATCATGGATCATACATATGGATTAAAGGCCATTGTGGACGGAATGACAAAAACAAATGTGGCATGGCATACGAGAAAGACCAATGTATCGATGAATGATATTGGTTCTAGTGTGTTGGCAGCTGAGTTATGAAAAAGAGATGAAGAGAGAGATGAAAATCTTGCTACAATGATGACAACTGGAACTAATGACAAAGCATGTGATGGGGGCAAGGCCCAAAGTTGTAAATGTTGTAGGTATGTAGGGTCCAATGCACTTTGAGGGAGAATCGTCGCCATCGAGATACGATGAGGAGTGCCAATACATGGAAAATTAGATGGGGGGTTCTCGACCTGGGTTTCAAGGGACTAATCAAGGACCTTTGTTCCCACGGGAAGATAATCAAGGTTGGACAAACTGTGAAGCACAATGATGGCCTGATAGAAATGAAAGATGGGGCACTAGAGAGAAAAATTGAGAGGAAGACCATTATCATCGAAGCTCAAACTCATATGTTCCCCCTCCTAAAGCTGAAAACCCCTAAAATCAGCTAGGTGTAAGTGATACGGGTAACTCAAAAATTGAAGAGATGTTAGCGAGTGTCCTTAGGAATGTGGAATCAACCGGCAACGGGGTAAAAGAATTGAAAAGGGAGGTGTCTAACCTTGCCCAAATTGTGAGTTCCCATTCACCCTCAATTAAGCATTTGGAAGCTCAAATGGATCACTTGTCCTCTCAAATGAACCCTCGAATGAAAGGAACAATCCCAAGTGATACAGTGCTAAACCCAAAGAAAGTTAGTCAATGCATGGTTATCATCATGAGGAGTGGTAAGATAGTTGGAGATGCAGGTGTGAAGCCTAAGGGAGATGTTGCTCCAAAAACAATGGATGAAAATGAATCTGAAAAGGTGCCAAAAGCACCAAACGGTGTTGGAAATGTGGAAGAAGAAGGTGAGAGAGAGACTGATGAAGTTCCCTCAAATGTTAATGAATAAGAAGCGAGCATGAAGGCCTCAAATGATAAGTTGCAACAACCAAGAGTTCCACCCCCTTATCTATAATGGTTAGCCAAGAAAAAGAAGGATGATCAGTTTAGTAAATTTATTGACATGCTCAGTAAATTTTCCATTGATATACTGTTGGTGGATACCCTACTTCAAATGCCCGGATATGCCAAGTTCATGAAGGAGCTGTTGAAAAAGAAGAAGGTGGTAGACTTGGGCCCCGCAGAGACAGTGTATCACTGTAGTGCGATGATGATGAACAATCTTGCCCCAAAACAAGAAGATATAAGAGACTTCACGATTCCTTGCACTATTGGGTTTTGTGTATTTAAGAAAGCCCTTTGCTATCTTGGCACAAGTATAAATCTGATGCCCCTTATCATTTTCAAGAAATTTGAACTCAGGAACACAAAACCCACATCAATGAGACTATTAATGGCTGACCGCTCCATAAAGAAACCAGTGGGTGTCCTAGAGGATGTATTGGTGAGGGTGGATAAATTTATTCTACCAGCTAATTTCATGGTTCTTGATTTTGAAATGGACTTAGAAGTGCCAATCATTCAGAGGGAGACCATTGCTCACCACGGGTCAAGCTTTGGTGGAAGTGGAGCTAGGTGAGTTCAAGTTCTGGGTTGGAAGTGAAGAGGTCAACTCTAAGGTGTGTCAATCTGCTGAACCTTCAGATGACTGAAAAGTGATTGGTGTATTGAATAAAGAGAGCGAATATAGGGGAGTGGAGATGAAGGAGGCTGAGTCAGAGGATGAGCCTTCGAAGAATGAATGCTAATGGAGTAATTTGTCATGCCATGACGTTAACTAAGGCGCTTCTTAGGAGGCAACCCAAGTGTCTTATTTTGAATATTTTCATGTCATTGTTGTTTTTTATTTTGGAGGACTAGTGAGGTAAGAAGCAAAATGAGGAAGCACAAAGACAAGGAAGGCAATGCACAGGACCGGCGAATCGCCAATCGAGATGCGTCAATTTCCATGCCTTTAAGCATGCAAGTAGAAACCTGGGAAAATGACTGTTAGACTGGTGGATGAGCCAGCGGTCCACTGATTCAAAAGTGCGTACTGCCGTTTAATAGCTGGTGCAACACAGAATACCTGAGCAATGGATGCCCAAGCGGCGATCCACCGGTAGAACACTGAACCTAGTTCGCAAACCGCTGGTCAATCAATGGTTTCAAGACATAGAACTGGGCATGAATTCAAGCACAAAAAGGTAAGGCGGCAAATCACCAGATCGAAACGGCAATCACCGGTGTAGCGCCAGTAAAGGTACGGGTTGTATTTTAAAAATCTTAAGAAAATGTGGACCCACCTGACCCAACATCTGCTTGAGCCACCCTAATCTGAAAATACTACCCTTTAGACTTCCTTTTTATTCTTTTTACCACTTTACCACACACCTTTTTATTCTCTTAACACCCCACCTATCCATATTCCCACAACTCCCTCTCTTCCACTTCCCATGCAATTAACTCACCATTAACACTCCACTTTATTCTCAACCAACCACAGTCTCACTTGCTCACCTATAAAATCCCTCACCCTTTCCTCAAAATTTCCAGTACATCCCAATCTTCCTCTCTACTAACAAATTCTCAAGAGTTTGCCATTGTTGAGCATCATCAACTATCTATTTTGGGAAGATGAAATTGACACCGGCTCATAGTACATGGACAGTATTTTTAACATGAAGAATCAGTTCAGTTTGATAGCCCCAATCATTGCGGTTGAAACTCCTCTATGGGATTCCATGGGTGGAAAAATTTCTCTCCATGATGTGATGTTTAAGGCCAAACTATGGCTAGATTTCATCTGTGGCCGCATCACTCCCTCTAAAAATGAACAGTGGGTCAGCTTAGAGACAGCTACTCTCATAGCCTGAATCATGTCCAAAATCCCCATTAACTTTGGGGAGGTTGTGGTCCAGCAAATAAAGTGAAAGAAAGACAGGTTAGCACCTCCATGTCATATGTTGTCCTCATTTCTCAACTATGTTTGCAAGCGGGAGTGCTATTTTTCCCTGATAAGACCCTTGTCCGTGCCTCAGGAGTGATCACCTTAGACCATATAAAAGGTGCCAAGGCACCCACAGTAAGAGGAAGCGGATGCATGTTTTTGGGTTGGAAGAGCATTAACTATCCCATGGGTCGGAGTGGTCGCCACAAGCCCCAGATTTGAACGTGTCTCACCAAGAATCTTCAGGACAAACATTCGATGACAGACCTTTTTGAGGAGCATCACCCCCCCAACATCCTCCCAACCGAGTTGACTTACGAATTTGCATGTTCTAATGTCTTAAATAAAGATCTTGTGTGGATATGACTTTAGTGGACTCTTTAGGTGTGATGCCTTGTGTGGTAAGGATTTTTGTGAATCTTTTTAATACCCTAAAAACCCTAAGACCAAATCCAGGCGTTGAAATAGAGAAAACAAAGTTTTTTGTACCAGGTCACCAAACGAGTCGTCTAGTAACCCGTGGGGTGCACTACGAGTTGTTGAGTGACTCGTGGGGAGGAGTTTGAACTGGGTTGAAATTTTGAATTTTGAGGTGACCACGAGTCATGGTCAGCACCACGATTCATTGCGTGGGTCATGGACAAGAGTGATTGAAGGTGGAAGAGTTTGGGCAGTGTTGATAACTACTTGGTCACCACGAGTCATTGGGTACACCACGAGTCGTGGTGATCCTCAGAAGGTAGGATTCCATTGTAGGAACCAACTTGAGACAATGAGTCGTGGTCTAGGGCATGAGCCATCCAGTCCCTCATTAGGACTGGCAGTGAGTATTTTACTGCGAATTTTTAAGGGAATTTTTGTAATTCCAAAGTTCCTAAGGCCTATACTATGTCGTTTTTAGCTTAGAATAGTGTGTTTTAAGAGGATTAAGTTCATTCTAAGCCTATTCACTTCCATGCATGCAAGTCTAGAAGCTCCTAAGTGTGATCAAGCCTAGATTCCTCAAATTGTTCCCTAAATTTCCTTTAGTCTTTCAGGTGGGAGTGTGAATAAGATTTACCTAGCTATGTGAGGTTATGAATAGGACTTCCTTTCACTCTCATGCTCTAAACTCTTCTCAATTTCATGAATTCCAATCCTAGATTCAAGTTTCATGATCTTAGTATGTTTTAAGAGGGTAAGTTCATTCTAAGCCTATTCACTTCCATGCATGCCGATCTTGGGCATATTTATATGCCCAAGTGATACTCAAATGCATCGTTTTGTCTTGTTTATCTATCAATGTTTGTACATTCTCATGTAAATTGTAGGAAAGTGTGAATTTATACTAACCAACATGATTAGCGTTGTTTTGCAG
>JACEIK010008847.1:0-17128 GCA_018107945.1 Datura stramonium
ACTGTGGTGCCATCACTACCAGGGTTCTAGCTCAGAAGAAGGATGACCCAGGTGCATTTACTATACCTTGCACCATTGGGGAGGTTGAGTTTGCAAGGGAACTTTGTGACTTGGGAGCTAGCATAAATTTGATGCCGCTAGCAGTGTTCAAAAAGTTAGGCTTAGGAACCCCCACACCGACTACTATGCGGCTACTGATGGCCGATAGAACAGTTAAAAAGCCGGTGGGGATTTTATTTGATGTACTAGTCAAAGTGGAAAAATTCATATTCTCAGCAGACTTCGTGATTCTGGACTGCGAAGTCGATTTTGAGGTCCCCATCATTTGGGGCGACCATTCCTTGAAACAGGTAGGGCCCTAGTAGATGTGGAGGCAGGCCAGTTGAAATTCAGGTTGAACAAAGAAGAGGTCACCTTCAACATTAGCCTAACCATGAAACAGCCAAAGGAATTCAGCATAATCTCAGCACTGGAGGATGGAGAAGAGTCACTTGACGAATTCTGAGTAGTCAAGAGACTTGCGTCATGCCGCGATGTTAAATCAGGCGCTGCATGGGAGGCAACTCATGGAGGTGTTTTGGTGAAGTCTGAGTAGACAAAACACCCACGCCGTGCCACGATGTTAAATCAAGCGTTTCTTGGGAGGCAATCCAAGTTGTAAAAGTAATAAATCTGTAGTGTTCACGTTTGTTGATGGGTGCAGGTGATTAAGATGGAAAATTTGAAGTTGGAACCAAAAAACTGGAACTTCAGTTCTAGTGCAAAAAGCCATAGAATGAGTCATCGTCTGACCTGATGACTCGTTCAATCAACCCGTGAAGAGAACTGCAGAAAACAGGGGAGCAACGGGTGACTTAATGATTTGTGTCTTCAAGAAATGAATCGACGTGTTCCCCTTCATGTACACTGGATCAATGTCTGAATTAGAAGGAAAAGGGTGATAACGGCTCACTCAACAAATCGTTGGGATACCAAATGAGTCGTTAAGTGACTCATCTTGAAGCTACACCAGGCCAAGGACCACGACTCAGGAAATGACTCATTGGGTGACACCACGAGTCGTTACTTGACTCGTTAGGTCCCAGGTATGTTATTGAACTAAGGTAAATGAACGGAGGGTCAAAATGAGTCGTCTCATCACTTAACGAATCGTGTAGATAGTCGTCAGGTATTTTATTTAATTGCTATCCGACCCGACCCAAGAGTGGAATTGGGGTTATTTTATATTTACATCACCTAAAAAACCCAATTCTTTCCCTTTTCCAAAGTATCACCAGTGTCCCTCCCCAACAACTTCAAATTTCCCTCTTTTTCTTCTTCTTCTACTCAAACCCCATTGAAAGAACTCCTCGACCTTGCATGCCAATCACTCAAACACACTCACGATTGCACTCCATTTTTGATCAAAGCATATTGTGAGTACTCTTTCCCATGAAATTTTGAATATTGTTGCATTTAAACAAGAATTTTTTAGGACCCTCGTTTTGAATGAGATTGAATTTATTTCGATTAATATTGCATTTATGACAATCTGTGCCTCGTGATGTAAATAAATCCTAGGAAGTTTAGACATATGATTTCGATTTTATATAAACTTGGGCTGGTTTAAGAATGTGATGATTTTGTGTTTGTGGAGTTGAATATTGGGAATAATATGAAGATGAACTATGGGTGAACTGGAACTCTTGAGCATGAGTTACGTCACGAGTCGTTGGATCACCAAAGGCAGTGTAAAAAATAAACCACTAAGGCAGTGTACCTAAGGACTAACCTAACGATTCATTGCCTTTGGCAATGACTCGTTGGGACCAGTCGTCAAGTACACTGGCCCAACTTGAAGAAAGTCTAGTCTGGGGTAACGAGCAACCTCACGAGTCGTTGCCTCCTGATTGTCTTCTTATCATTTTCCGTTGCATGTTTGGGATACGTTTGGAGTGGCGACGACTCATTTAGTCACCCGTCAAGACCACTGGGCACCAACTCAAAAATGTTTTCTATTTAATCTCATCTTGCGTACTAACAATGTTTCCACAGGTACAATGGCTCCAAGAGGTACACCAAAGAAGAGCCCAACAAAGAAACAAACACCTGAGCGCAGTCAACCTTCATATTGTAGACTGCGTGATGATCCGTCCTCCTCTGAAGAGTCAAGTGGATCTGAGGAAGAGTACGACATATCAGAGGAGCAGTTAGTGAGGAGATCCACCAGGGATAGGGCTCAACAAAGTTCAAATCCAACAACCCTGGTCGATACTCCCACTCCATTGGCAAGGGATCCGCTCAGCCGCACTGATGAGAATGCTAGGGCTGCTGCTGCACTTGTTCCTGAGGCTCCCACAGTTAGGCAAAACATAGAGAGAGTTGATGAATCATATGCTCAGCAAAGGGACTCTAATAATAAGCTGACTGAGGCCTCGGACACATCAAATGAGCAACCAAGAAATATGCGGAGATGGTGTGTCCATGGCATGCGGGCTATATACAACAGAGATATTTCTCCCAATGAGAAAGGCAATCTGAAGAGGAGCATATACGAGGAGCAGAGGATGGTCACTACAGGTCTGAAAGACCTTCCTAAGCTACAAGAAGTATTCGATAAATACAAGTTCGAGTGGTTGATCGAGCCATCAGGTAGCTACAGCCAGTGCTTAGTCCGAGAGTTTTATGCAGCGTATGCGGCCACATTGCAGCAGTGTGAATTAGGGGGCTAGGATTGAAAGAATAGGCCCGCCTTAAATCAGGTGTTGGTGAGAGAGACTCCAGTAGATATCTCTTAGCGGACAATCTCCAGGATGTTGTATGGGCCGGATTATCAAGCTCCGATGAACATGGCAGAATTCGATCACAGGCTATCTGAGCTGAAGAAAGTCAGAACCAAGAAGTTGAATAGTCAGGAGCGTATCTAGCAGTATACTTGGCTGTCTCGGATCATCGCTACGAGAGGTCCGCTAGTGGAATGGCTGCATGGTACAGAGTCGCAGATAAAGAAGGCCACACTGAATTTTCAGCGAAATTTTGGTGCTCACTGGTGCTACACAGGTTGGTACCAACCAGCAACGACAACATCCTTTCACTTGACAGAGCATCTTTGGTAGCAAGTATAATGGAGGGGTATGCCATCAATTTCCTGCGATACATTACTAAGGAGATTAGAGAGCGGGCAATCAATGGCGGTACTACCATTCCATTTTCATGTTTGATTGATAGACTCTGTCAGCAGTCAAAAGTGATGGTATTGCCATCAGTTGACCAAAGAGTAGTGGTCCAGAAGATTACTGATATCGGGTTGATTCGAGATGATACAAACCCGGTATCGAGGGCGAGGACTCAGGAAGCTGCATCCGCTGGAGCGACAATATCAGTAGAGGCATTTGGCAGAGGGATGCAGACTGATGCAACACAGTTCGCTTAGTTGGCAGCTGAGCCTATGGAGGGTAGAGATACAGGTAGCCAGCCTGAGGCTACAAATACAGCGGATACCTCCAGACCTGCCGATGTTCCTGAGTCATCATCTAGTGTAGCAGCCCCGAGACCACCAATTGTGTCTCCACGAGCCACTACCGCCGGCCTAGTTATGATTTCACAGGAGTTCTTAGTTGATATGGCTAGGCGGCTAGCTAAGGCTGAGAAGCAGCAGGCACACACGGCTCTACAGGTTAAAGTTCTAATGGAGCAGGTAAAGTCGTGGATGTCGAAGGAGTTGGAGACACTGTCTAGTTCGGTGCATGACCGATTGGATGCTTTTTAGAAGAGAATGGATGAGCGTTTTGCACAGTTACAGGCGTCGGAGTTGTCTATATGGTACTCAGAGCTAGGAGCACTCAGATCTGAGGTGCGGGATTTGGCCGCACGACAGGTAGCTGTAGTACCTCCACCGGTACTTCCCGTGATAGAGGACGAGTTTGAAGAAGAATTGCCACCGATTTTTGACTTTATCACGGAGGAGCCGGTGGCACGTGATAAGGGGAAGAGGCCTCGTGAGGAGGAAAGTTTTTATGGTGATGCTTCTCTGGTCCGTTGGCAAAAACGAGAGCGGAGTGAGATGGAGAGAGCATTGTATGAATCGAGAGAGGAGGCTCGATAGAGAGCCAAGACTGACGCAGCGAGAGTTCGTGGAGAAGGCACGAGCTCTGTTGGATCTGAGAATGCACCGGTTCAAGCCGGTAATATTGGTGATGACATTGGAGGCGTATCTACAATCTCCACTGACTAGGTATCTGACACCTAGGTCGCACAGGTACGTTCCCTATTTCCTTAGTTTTGTTTGATAAATATATGCGTCGAGGACGATGCATGCTTTCTTGATGAGAGTGAGGAGGGATACCTGTGCATTCTTTTTGCTGAACATAACCCGAAGGTTTTTCTTGCCGGATATCTTTTCCCTCGGGTGTTCCATATCTAGTAGAACCGGCACGTTTAGGATTTTATTTTATATTTTTTTGTGTTTTTTGTGTCAGTTGGAAGAAAGTTAGGAAAACTGAAGGCAGTTAAGAGCTGAAATTGTTGAAAATAAATGTTGATTGATAATTTGATACCCCTCCAATAAAATTGTATTTGTGTATGTGAAAGTTGACAAGTATGACCTTTGTGAATCTTTGCATGGCATTGAAACTGTGAACATGTTTACAATTGTATGGATGTACCTGAACTAGCAATTGGTAGAAGTGATGATGTTGACCTGTGCTATGTGTGAGTGAGGTTTAATAGCTGAATTAGGTTGTATGTGTCAATCTAGAACTTGCCTGGTCAGTCGTACCGAGATAGAGGATAGGAAACTAGGAAAAGATCATAGGCTATTTTTGATTTATGAGTCCACTTTAGCCTTAAAAGACCTACCAAAAGTGAATAAAAATCCCTTGATCCAAATTTTTGAGCTTAAATTGACCTTTCTTTTTTTACACAAATTCACCTGCCTGCTTTTATTAAGAGTGAACCTGTTTTGACCCTGGTCCCTCCTTGGACATTGTGAACCTCAACTCAGGCAAATCGCCTAAGTTGAGGGTGGCTACTATAGGGGTGATTAAGAAGAAATGGGAGGAATAAAAATTGGGTAGTAAAAAAAATAAAAGAAAAGAGCGGGTGCAGTATACATAATGAAAAGAAAAATAAAAATTGTTGTCAAAAAGCAAGAAAAGAAAAGAAAAAAATGTGACATCAATGAGTATTTGAATAAAGAGAAACCGCATCCGTAGTTGCAAAAGTAAAGAAAAAAAGAAGCAGTTAAAGGAAAAAAGGGAGAAAATAGAAATAAAGGTGTAAAGTGGAGTTAAGAGGTATGTGGTGTCAAGGAGGGTTGAGCTACTAATTCCATATGTACCATACCCAAGCCCGAGCCTACGTTACAAGCCTAGAAAGTCCTATAGTGATCCTAGCTACTTGTCCAAAAAAAATTGAGGTATTGAAAGTAAAGGCAAGTCTATGAAATTGTATGCACACAGTTCGAATTTCTTTGTGGGAGAGAGTGAATCTTACCTAGTCCCAAGAGAAATATATCGAGTTAATAAAATACACATGTGTGAGTGTGGGACTTCTTTGAGGTGAGAGCATGTGGTCAACAAAATCGACTGCAAATTGCCTGGGTTAGTGTTATAGATTTATGTGTGTAGTTGTAAGTGACAGTATTTTGCCATATTTTGATTCCTCTGTGTCATGGTTGGAAATTTTACATATGCATAGTGATTTGAGTTGATACGATGAGGGAGGGGGTTATAAAATTTGATTTTGATGTATAAATGTGACTACCGTAAGTTTCCTAGAGTTCTTTCGATTGAAGCGTTGAAGTAGTTTAGTTTGTTTTACTTTATTTTATTTTTTCCTGAGGACATGCAAAAGTTCTAAATTGAGGGTATTGATGTGCCATGATTTTACAGCACTTTCAACGCTTAAAATCAAGAAATTATGCATATTCCGGGTATGTTTATATAGGTATGATATGTTTTGTGCTTAATATTGCAGGAAAATAGGTTCGGAAGTGAACTGGGCGAATTAATGCAGAAAATAACTGAAAGGGTGACTGCCAGGCACTTCACAAGTCGTTGGCAGGAGGCACGACTCGTTGTTGAAGGCGTGGGCAAAAGTTAAAGTTCGAAGAAGAAGATACAGTATACATGACGAGTTGATGGAACGACTCGTTACACCAGGTAATGAGTCGTGAGGTCAATCGTAAAGGCTGAGAGAGAAAATCTTAACAAAGTGACCAGTGTAGTTGACGACAGATATAACGAGTCATCGCATGAAGAAACGACTCGTTGGCAGATCACTAGGATCAACCGTAAGGTGCACTGGACTTTTGGAGGAATTAGACCACGAGGGACCTAACGACTCGTGCTCTGGAACGACCAGTCGTTAGGTGACCCATTGCCACAACTGAGTATGTTGCTGAGGAAGAATATTTTAAGCAAAGCATGACTCGTCAGAAGGCTAAACGAATCGTCACCAAGCCCGTTGCCACTGCCGACCTGGTTTCTAGTTTTAATTAGAAAATGGATTTCTTGGAACTATAAATACACAGTTTAGGATTATTTTTGGAGGACGATTAGAAACAGTTAGAGAATAATCCATAGAGCCGATTTTATTAGTTTTCGAGAAGGATTTTGGTGTTGTACGGTTGTTCTTGAATCAAGAAACAAGTTTTACAGTTTTGTTCTTGAATTTGAGGATCAAAAGCAACATTGAAATTTATTCATCAATTTTGGAGTTTTATTCAATCTACTTGGTTTATCTTCTACGATAATTTGTAAGTTACAATTATGATTTATTTAATATTTTATGATTGTGATCATACAAGCATGAGTAGATAAACCCATAACTAGGTTTTTGAGAACCAAGATGAATTAATACACATAAAAGAAATACTTAGTGATTCTTGAACGGGAATTTATGCATGTATTATTTTTCCCTTCGTTTTGATTTCTTCTTGACGGTTGAAAATGTTAGGACTTGCCTTATTCTTACTTACCAGACCAAGGAGGTAATGAATGGAAAAAAAGATTAACAGCGGAGATTTGAGGCTATCAACTCTTATATAATAGCTTGAACTTGTCCGAGGATAGCTAATATGATATTAATGGTAAAGATCAACTAAAGTACGCCTGTATAAGGACCAAGTTGTGTGGTGATAATCATCTAGATAGGGGACCAACCATTTAGGTGAACCAAACTTACCAATATTGCATGTTAAACACTGGAATAAATCACTAGTGTATAAGCCTTATGGTTATTAAATCTTGGGGAACACAATCCTAGTCAAGCCGTTAATTAAATACAAAAAGAATTTGATTTCAGCATTCAGTAATTTTACTTTTGTTTATTATTCTACATTTTTTCCCCTTCAGAAATAAGTAACTCAATAGTAACAGTTATTCGCATTAACTTAAGTTCTTACCATATTCCTTGTGGGATCGACCTCAACCTTTGTTGGGTTCTATGTTTGACAATCGACCACTTATATCTCAATTGCGAGGTGTAATTTGGGCGACATCAGTCCCGTCCGATCCCGCTTCCGGGGCTTTTTCCACACGCGTCAAGTTCTTCTTACTCGTCACTAATCCACGTGTACGCTTACTAATCGTTAATATTTACGGGGTGTAACATCCTCCCCCTTTAGAAAAATTCGTCCTCAAATGTCTACTTCAATTCACAAGAGCTTAACTTTTTGGACTATTATTCTGCAAAAGTTTCGGCAGAGTCTCCTCTGTAATATGGACTATCTGAAAATTCTGAAATGCAAAAGAGCCCAATACAGATATCTCATATGACACCATAACAACTTTTTCATTACCGAATTGTAGTCAACTAAACAATATACGTAACATACATCATAAAATAACAATTGAAGAAACACCTTTACCTTAATTGTATAGTTTGGACTAATCCTGCAACAAATGAGGATATCTGATTTTCATGCCGTCCTCGACTCCTTAGGTCATTTCTTCTCTATTCTTGTCTCTTCGGAATAACTTAATAGAGATGATATCCTTAGTTCTCAACTGGAGCGTCCCGTAACTTGAACGTCCTTAACTAGAAAAACTCAGGACGGGTCATCTATGTCCTTTCGTAACATCAACATGTGAAAGCTGAATGGGAAGGTCCTAGTTCTGGAGGCAATTTTAGCTCATATGCTATTTCGCCTGTCCTTTGAAGGATATGACCTGGGCCAATAAACCTAGGCCTAAGCTTGTCCTTCTTACCTATTCTCATGATGCCATTTTTCGGCAACGTTTCTAGAAATATCCAACTGTTGCTTCAACCCTTAGCTGCCTGTGTCGTACCTTAGGGTAGGACTCCTGACGGCCCTAGGCTATCGGTACCAATTTCTTGGTAAATTTAATTTCTCAGTCTATCTGTTATAATATGCCCTGGTCCAACTACCTTTAATTTACTTTAGGGGGCTTTCGCTTCCACTCATAAGAGACCGCCCTGCATCTGACTTGAGGGCTCTGTTGGGTTATTTACGTGGAGATAAGAAGTCGTACTCATTTTAGTGTGCACTCCGATCTGTTCTAACGGTTTCCTAGAACCTGGATGGGAGTTGTGCCTCTTTGTCAGGGTTTACTATACACTGGGATCCACATAACTAGACTACTTCTTAAATATTTAACTTGTCGCACGCTTTAGCTGTAATATAATTCCATCTGGCGAGACACAAATCGATCTCGTTAGTCTTTCCACCTTGGCTCAAATGAGTCCAAGCTACACCTGGTATGAGATAGCCTTGTGACTATATTCATATTAATTACTTTCCACTCCCTTGCAGACACACCATCTCCTATATTGGACTGTTCTGTTCCTGTTATTTTGTCTTTTCTAGCCTATCACTGGAGCTCTACTGCTATGATTCAATGATATCTTCTATCTTTCCATGCCATCAATAGGTATCTCTTTTTGGCCTGTTGCATATTCGTTAAATTATGTGAGTAATGAATGTGTGCACTTAGCTATGGTCTGCTATTTGAAATTCTACTACCCTTGGAACGTAAAGTCAACCTCGGGGTCTTATGACTCCAGCCCTTATTGTCTTGAGGGCCAACGACTTCCTACTGGGCCTTGTTTCCAGGCAATTCTAAGTTAAAGTCTCTGTGTCAGTGATAACGCTCAAACCACACTTCCAACTGAAGTATGAAGCGGACGTTGTCAATAAGGAACTCAACTAGAGGTTGGGTCCGATCCCACAGGGAATATGGAAGGATGTATAAGAACGCTAGTGCTTAAAATTTTTAGTTAATTATTTCCTAAGAGGGGGGATTTGTAAAAGTAATAAATAGCAAAGTTGAGAAATTGTTTGTTGTTTCCAAATTAATGCAACTAACTAGGGTAAGTGTTCCCCATGACTTCATAACCACNGATTAGCTATTCCCCGACAAGGTCAAGCTATTAGATGAGGGTTGATAGCCTCAAATCTCCGTTGTTAATCCTTTTTCCCATTCACTACCTCCTTGGTCCGGTAAGTAAGATTATGGCAAGTTCTAACATTTTCAACCATTAAAAATCAATTAAAACGAAGGAAGAAACAATACATGCATAAACTTCGTTCAGGAATCACTAAGTATTTTACCTATGTGTGTTAATTTGTCATGGTTCCCACAACCCTAGTTGTGGTGGTTTTAGCCTATCATGTTTATAAGTATATTAATAGAATTCATAAATAAAAGCAAAAATTAATACTTACAATGATGATAGGAAGAAACTCACTTGATTATTGCAACAATAAAGAAGAAGAATTCAACAATCATCTCGAAATTCCAAACATAAGACACCAAACTTGTATCTAAAAACTTGAGACTTAAAACGCTAATCCTACTTGAAGACTTTTGAACTTGAAACTTCAATTCTTGAAGACATTCCTATTACATGAAAATAAAGGGGTATTTATAGTAGTAGATTTATATTTTCCTTGTTCCTTGATGAATTTAACTTGGGATTAAATTTTTCCTTTTCCTAGTTGAAGTAGGAAAGCAATTTTTTGCCGTTTTGGGAGCCTTGTGCGTTGCCCCAACCATTGTCGCGTCTGTAGTTGTGGCAACGGGTCACCTAATGACTCGTTGTGCATGGCCACGAGTCATTAGGCCCCTCGTGGTCTAACTCCTTCAAATTTTCAGTGCACCTTACGACTGGTTCCAATGATCTGCCAACGAGTCGTTTAGTCAACTAACAACTCGTTATGTCTTTCGTCATCTCCACTGGTTACTGTGTCAATAATTTCTCTCACAGTTTTCACTACTGACTTCACGACTCGTTACCAGATGTAACGAGTCGCTCCCTCAACCCGTCAGGTACACTATTTCTGCATCTTCCAAACTCAACCTTTGCCCATGACTTCAGCTTCTTTTCATCTTCATTCCATAAGCCTCAAATACATTCAAATCCATCCTTTTTAGCCCCGAAAACATCTAATCACATGCGTTAGCTAATTTTCACAAATATATAACATAAACACATGCGAACACACATAATTGGTTCTTAAACATAGTAAAGTATGGGAAAAATATGTCTATGAAGTGCGTGAGTACGCCCTTCATCAGTCGGTACTCCTTTACCTTCTCAATTGGCGGGGGTATTGCAGCATTCTAGGTTACACCCTCACTATCTCTTAACTGTTAGCCCGACACTTAGTTCTTAATATTCGGTGGTGATCCTATGCTCTATCGTGCCTCCTACCTCATACTCTCAAAGATGTTACCGGCTAGGTCTACTGATCTGTATTCCTTCTGACTCACACTCGGGCCTATTTTGTTCATACGATCTCCCTGTCCTTCGATATCACAAACTAGGGTCGTAACTATTATCTTGCAGGTATGCCCTACCGTCATTAGCATACTACGGCGAAATCGGCCTTTTTTCTGACTTGAGCTTTACTATTACTGGGAGCTTATCGTTGTTGGACTCCCTCATACACACTCGAGTGGTATTGACAACCTTATCCCCCTCCCTGGCACACTACCGTGAGGGTATAGATAACTTGTAAATATTAAGGGTTTCAACCACTCTCTAATCCTCCTCGGGGGAAACAATTCTAGCTCTCCTCTACTATTTGTTCTGAGCGCCATAGCACTGACACTTACGCTTTCTATTGTACTGTAATAACAATCTAGGAGGTGGAAAATAACCCTATCTTACTATGGTAATACTGTGGTATGGAACCTTACAATATTCGAAGAGTTGGAGGTAGGAGTCCTGCAATTTCCTCCTTCCTTCACACCTTTCAGGTAATTCACATTAACTGCTACCCCTGGCTAATTCTAAATATCTAGTAGGTAAATCATCTCATATGTACATATATACTATACTCCTAGCCCCCTATTATGAGGTTGTAGGGAGAACTGGGGATGGCACTGGCATATCTATCTCATTATGAGGTTCCTGGTACTTCGGGAGGGTGATGGGGAAATGTAAAAGACGTCTACTTCCGTCGTTAGACTAATCGTCCCCCAATTGTTATGCCTCACTGGTACCTCATCCTGCTGTTGTGGTTATCTTACAACTGGCTAGTGACTATCTTATCTCAAACATTATTCTAGACAGACATACCAAGGAAAGCTTACGGACTCGACCCTATACAATTCTGCTCTATAGCACGATCTGAGAAGAAAGAGGGGTAACCATACTATCATGCCTCATAGCCTCCTGCTTATAAAATATGGTGCACAATACATTTATAACCAACACTCTACTAGACATGGCTTGCAGACTCCCTAGGATACGAACTGCTCTGATACCAAGTTTGTCACGCCCCACCTTGGGAGGCATGACTGGCACCTGATGACATACTGGAAACTAACTGACCTGGCTAGGTTTATGCACGCTTGGTGCCAGCCTGCTACTCAATTCAAGAAAACAACGAGCTATATCTCGACTGTAAATACAGCCTCTGGCCAACAAGGCCATATAGCCACCTGTAAACGAAAATAGCTAACCAACAACAGGCAACAGAAGGGGATCCTATGTGGGCCGACAAGGCCACCATGCTGTCTAGTTATAACAAAAATGAAGACGAGCTACTATACTAGGCCCCACACAACCAACATACGAAGCATAACTAATTAAGGCCCAACACGGCCAACATACAACTAACTGACTGACGACTATAGTCTGCAAGCCTCTAAGAGTACAAATTGTGGTCGGGACAGGGCCCTGACCTACCCAAAATGCTATATAACTAAAATACAGAAATCTCTACAACCTGGCAACTCCGAATGAAAGGAGTTGTCCAACCTGCGGACTCTAAACAGCTGCTATTGGAGATCCTGAACCCTATCTGTCTAAACCTGCAGGAAAGTAATGCAGCGCCCAGGGGAGGGCGTCAGTACAATATGTATTGAATATGTAAGGCAATAGATAAGCTGATAAAGATTGGAAATGAATAGAAAGAAGGGTAGAAAGATTAACCTGTACACCTATTGATTCATAATCTACATCTAACCAATACTATATGTACGTAAGCTAAGACAGTATAATTACATATTTATAAACTATAACTAGCAGACAAGAATACAAACAAGAACCTCACCTGGCCCCCATAAGCCGGAAGGTACAATCAACATAGAATAACTCGTTCGGGCCCCCATAAGCCCTGGCGAGCACATCTCAATCTATATGCCCCTATCTAGGTTTCTATGACTCCATTGGTACTGTAGCCAGCCTATCGATCCCCTGGGTCTACAATTGAGCTTGCTCGGCCCCTGAACTGTAGTTGTGTCTGAGTTCGGTGGACTCCTGTTATCTGTACCCCGGGTACCGAACTCAACGGGGTGTGCTGATACGGCATAAGAGTAGTCCAGCCATGGAATTGACTGTATGAGGACCTCAGACCTCATCTTCGTCCCTCACAGACGGCATACCACTCCTCAAAGCAACGTCACCTAGCCCCTCGCGGGCATCGACACAGCTAGTAACCCTAGGGTTGTCATGGATGGCTTCTAAATGAGGGCAACCCCAATCAAGGTGTTGTACTAACATCTTAATCTAGCCACTCAAAAGGCGTAACTGGCCTTCTGGGCCTAACGCCACCGCTGCTCTCCCCTTAGGATAGTCTGTAAAGCTGCTAGCAAGCACACCGTGCACCTGTATCTGATCAGAGGATCCTGATAGTGATCATGACCTCTAATAGTCTGGACTGAATAGGACGATATCTGGAGTGGTCCAACACAACTCTCTATATGTCCTTCCCGGACATCTATAGCTCATAATATCTGCGAGGTCGCAAATGAATAACTACTCAGTCCCTTTGCTTAGGACAACTGTAGGGCTGGTACTGGCCGAACATGCTTTTAAGCGATCGGCCCCTAATCCTCCATAGGAAGTTTACTGACATCCATAGCTTGTGGGTAGTACTATACTAACATGGTACTTACTAGTGCCTTAGGCCTCACCTTGGTCCAATCGGATCTTATATTACTTTTCTAGGCGATTCTTAACCTTATAGACAACTTTATATAGACATAACCATTCCTGTCAACTTGTGGGTGATAGGAACCGGCTGGGGTGCTGACCCGACCTCTAACTACTGATATGATCCCCTTCCTTAGGGTACCCACGGGTCTATTTGACCTGGACGATTGGGCTGGCTTCCTGGGCGACTTATATGATAACTGCTAAGCCCACTGAGACTGACAATCACTGGTAATAACTAATAGTGTGACAGGTTGTCACTCAGCTAATTAAACAACCTTAGGTTGCTGAAACTAAAACATGGCCTTCCTATCTAAATTTCTAGCCCTGGGGCGTAGGGATACACCAATGACCTCTAGGCGTGCTTTCCTGACAATACAGACGCCAAACTGGTAGTTAAACTGCCTAGCTGCGCCCATGTTGCTCAACTTACTAGCTCAGGCTCGATAACTCTCACGAGCTCCTAAGATCTAGGCCTGGAAACAAATATAGAATTCTAATAAAATCCATATATGTTTTCTAGCAGCTAACAAGAACTTATGTAACTGTAATCTACGGATAGCAGCTAATCACAGCGTGTCTGATCTCTATATACCAGCAACAGCTAATTACAATATGTCTAATCACAATCTAATGGTAGCAGCTATCTACAACATATGAAATCGTCATTTCTGTTCTGGAACATAAGTTGTAACACTGAACGACAAGTATACTTGCCGAGGGTTAAGTCTTACATACCTCGATTGTCGTTTCCTGAATAACCGATGAGTTTCAACTTGTATTCGCCAGCTCTCTTCAGCTATAACCATTATACTGGGAGAAATAGATGAATTTCAATACCAAATTTGACGTAAAACGATAACTTTTAATACCAATATTGACTATATTTCAACTTAACGAAACACAGCCGAAAACGTATTATTTCCCGAGAGTTCAGAAGGGAGAAATGCTTACTTGAAGCCTATGATTGTATAGAAATCATTTTGGAGTAATTCTGACAACTTTTGCTCAGTAGGGTTACGATTCGCCTGACGAATTTCACGAAAATAACCCCGTAGTAATGCTCCCTGCGGGCTTAAACTTCGATACCCAAAGTTAATTTGAATTTGAACGGTGTGTGGCAGCGTAAATGGATGAAAATTACTTGAATCCTTCGTGTTTCCTCTTCTCTAGCCGTGAGTTAAATTGGGAAATGATTTAAATTGTGAAGAGGCTTTTATATACATTCTTGGGCGGTGGCAGGGGTGTGCCTCGCGCCTCCCATTGAGGCTGCCACCCTGTGGCACCGCGCCTCCCATTGAGGCAGCAGGCCTGGCGCCCCGCGCCTCTCATTGAGGCAGCAGGTCTGGCGCCTCGCGCCTCTCAAAGTGCCAGTAGGCCTGGTGCCCCGCGCTGGCCAGTGCACTACTGGCTGGCGCGTCGCGTTGGCCCTGTGCGCACTAGTCCTGTCCGATCCCGCTTCGAGGCTTTTTCCACACGCATTAAGTTCTTCTTACTCGTCACCAATCCACATGTACGCTTACTAATCGTTAACATTTACAGGGTGTAACAATTATTACTATCCTAGCCATTCTCTTTCAACTGAATATGACATAGTGAATTCTTTAAACACCCAGGAGTCTACAATCCACTCCTTCACTTGCATTATTACAAACCATCAAACATCTCAATACCAACGTAAAAGAACTTCGTTTAAAATCTCAATATAATTTCATAACAGTTCACAGACATCATATCCGCATTACTTCTATGATTCATTCAACAATAAAGCTGCATAACAGGTAAGGTCCGCAAACCAATCACATATCATCATTGCAAAAAACATACATGCCATTAAATAGGATCTATTTCCCTTAAACCATAACCTACCTCAATTTTTGGATACGAAAAGTCAACTACTTCACCGGAGCCTTGCCCTTTTCCAAAGCCTCGGAATGCTCGAAATCCACAACAACAATATAGAGTAATTTCATTATTTACTCATCACAAAAAGGTCTTAAAAGTTCAAACCATTCCCTTCAGGACATTCTTAAAGGTAAAAATCATAATTCTATCTAGTTCTAGGTCTCAGTTCCCGCATAACCCACATTCTCTAGCAAGTAAACCTCAGGGAATAATCATTACCCCTAAAAACTTCTAATTATATCACCCCATTAACTCTCCATGATCCAGCCCTAGTCTATCAACCTAGGGTTTCCCCAACTTAAAATTTTACCATTAAAGATTCTACATGAATCCCGAAATCAATACAATCCATCATAGGGATAGGGATAGGGATTTGATAAACTTTCCTTGATGGAGGAATTCACTGTTCTGGGGGAGAAAAATCGCCTTCAGACCTTTCTCTTCGCGTTTTTGGAAATAATGGGGCATAACCCTAGAAATTCCACTTACACCCACTTTATGATTTTCGTCGTCCACTACAGTGAACCTGCTACAGCGGTCAGGATATCATTACAGCGGATTTGATGGTTAATTTCCAGCCCGTTGAGGCGAGACTCTGACCATCATCACAGTCCCGCTGCAGCAGAAATTCTACAGCTACAGTGGTCCCCCGAAATCAGTAGCTCCCCAAAAATTATCTTTTCAAAACACTTAGTTTAATTCACTTCAATTCTCCTCATATTTTTGCCTTTTTCGAGAATCCTAAATCCATTCCCCCTCGTAACAACATGCGGGTCGTTACACTGTGACCATTTATGTAAATTTCTCTAAATAAAATCAAAAGTATATCTCTTGAAATGTGACCAATACTATGTAATAAGCCTTTATGTTCGTGTAATTTTTTGTTATGCGACCCAACAAAATTTGGACTATAAGTTAACATGTGGGTGGACAACTATTTCTTCCAGAAATCAACTTCTCTCTTTGAATGGAAAACCACACACATATAGAGCTGTGATTGTAAGGTTAAACTCTTTCTAAAAACCTATTAGGTTTTTTTCTTCCACCAAGAAAAGAATTTCAAATCCTAATTTGACTCAGACATAACAAGAATCACATAATTAACTAATATGGCTTTCTATTATGAAATCATTTCTTTTATGTTCGGATTATTCCTAAAATAATGAATTACGAATTTCTGATTTGCTTGATAGTTTTTGTTTCTCTTTTCGTTCTGTGTATTTATATTGAATTTTGTTTCATTTATGAATTTCATTCTTTTTTATACACAAGCTTATGCGTATATATTTTTGGGTGTTTACGAGATGAAATTTTTACGATTTTGTAGTGATTTTGGATTGTTTACAGGAATTTAGTGATTTTTGAAATTGTAGCTAGGTTCTATCTGGAATATTTTGGGGTTGTATCTAGGAATCTAGTGATTTTCGAAGTTGTATCTGGAGTATTTCTGGTTTGTATTTATAATCGAGATATGATATTATGGTGATATATACATAGCGCATATACTAAAAAAAATTTAAAACACTAATATAGTGTGATTTGTCCTAAAATTAATGTATCCAGAAAAATTGAGAAAGAATTATGTGAATATATACAATGTATCCAACTAAATTGACAGAATAGATACAACGAATTTGAGCAAACAAATACAATCACAAAACAATCACTAAAAATCATAATTAGGAAAACTATAGCTATTAATAATAATTACGGTTCAAAGTATAACCATTTATAAATTTAAAAAATTGACGTGAAAATACAATCAGGGCATAGTATTGACCCAAAATAGCCCAAGTTTCAATTATTGGTATCCAATAGCCCAAATATAAAACACTAC
>JACEIK010008847.1:17904-29578 GCA_018107945.1 Datura stramonium
TCTATAATAATTATTTTTGATGAGCGGCCCAATCAGTAGTGGGCTCAAAGGGCTCGAACACTAATGAGGTAGACTTCAGTATCACCCAAGAACGATTCCTGAACAAGTTTTTGCACGAATTTCTCCTATTTTAAGGTGGTCTTTGATTTTTCCCCTTAAATTCATGGTCTTTAATTTTTGCCCCTACTTCTCATCTAATGAAATTTGTGGACCAAAATATCCTGCAATTATGACCTAATTTTGCAAGGCAAAACTTATTAGAGAATGTTTGCCCAAGGGCATTCCATAGTATCTGATTCACAGAGCAAGACTTTTGAGAATTTTGCCTTGGGGCGTAACTTGTATCACTGAATTTATGTCATGTGCATAATTTGTGTCACTTAACTTATACCTTGTGACATAACTTGTGTCTGGAGACATAATTTCTTTTGTCTTAAGACATAACTTATGACTTAAGGTATAACTTCTGCCATTGATCTTATCGCCTGAGCATAATTTGTGTCATTGAATTTATGCCTCTGTGACATAACTTGTGTCACTAACTTATGTTCTGTGGCATATATTTGTACCACTAAACTTGTGTCTTGAAATATAACTTGTGTCACTGAATATATTCTTGTGACATAATTTGTGCCACTGAACTTATGCGTGTGGCATAATATGTGCCACTGAACTTATGCTTGGGGTCATATCTTATGTTATTAAACTTATATCTTGGGATATAACTTATGTTTTGGGACATAATTTCTTATGTCTTGAGCATAATCTGTACTACTAAACTTATGTATTACAAGATCTTTTTTTTGGGTTATAAAAACATTATGAATCACTTTTTATTATTTAAAATATCAAAAAACAAAAACTAAAAATTACTAATTTAAAAAATAAAAATTAAAAACAATCCAAAACTAAGACATTTGGTGCGAATGGCCCATCCCCGAATAACTTGATTCTCAAGCCTACCCAAATACCACGAATCCTCCAGAAACTCTTCTTCAACTCTCTACAGCTTTCTTCTCTCTCTTCAAATACTCCACTTTTACACCTACACATAACCCGCTCAACAAATCCAAATCAAAAGTATAAGAAACAATGTTTTTCTTCTTCGTAGGAGGGCTAGAGCAGCAGGCGAGACAGGTATTGAAGAGCGGGGTGGGAAGGTGCATAGCGTGCGGATCACGCGCCGACCTCGTCGACTATGACAAGGTTCTGAAGCTCTTCTTTGTTCCGGTGTGGAGGTGGCCGGGTAAAGAGCCGGTGATGTACTGCAACGACTGCAAACTTTTCTTCCCTCAATCTCTTACTCCTCCGCCGCGACCGCCGTCGTCCACGGTCGGTGTCCCGGAAGTTCTTAGGTGTCAGTTCTGTCGCCGGGAAGTGGACGGCGATTTCCGATTCTGCCCCTTCTGTGGTAATGCACTGTGAATTCTATATGTAATAGACGCTTCTGGGTTTGAAATGCTTCGTAATTATGCTCTTGTAATAAGTGTGAGTTTGAGGAATAAATTTGAGGGTTTTTTTCTTTTCGCTGTTTTGAAAATTTATTGGATCCATTGGGAGAACTGCAAATTACATTGAAAATGACGAATGGATCTTTACATTATGTATAAATGGATAATTACTTAAACTAATTTGTTAGTGCTATTTTGATGGCATAAATGGTGAGCAATTTATGTATAAGAGATTGACTATTTAAATTACAAATGAATTTTACGTATTGAAATACTAATATTGGTGGTATGGAAAAATTCCACTGAATGTATACACTTTTTCGTGTCATAATTATTAACTTATTTCACCTTCCGCTTCACGTAAAATTATATATCAATTTTTTGTATGTATTCATTATGTGAAATTATTAAAACATAATCACACATCATATAAAATTAATACATGAAATCATGAATAATTTTATCCTATTTGAAAATCAAATAATATATAAAATGGATACATGAATAGTCTAGTTATTTATATATTAACGTGGACCTTATCCAGTAACGAAATGACTCCTTAAGGACCGTTTGGTTACGGATTAGAGTTATGCAGGTATTAGTAATACATGAATTTGTTATGAGGGAATTTAGGGGTCGTTTGCTTACCGGATAAAGTTCAAGTTAATAAATGAATAACCAAGTAATTCGTGTACTAATTTTATACCATATTTGGCTTCAAATAGGCTAAAATTGACGTGCCCCACCTTGGGAGGCACGACCAACACCTAATGTCACACTGAAATCTGAACTGACCTGACAGAGCTAATGAACCTCTGGTGCATGCCTGCAACTTAATTTAAGAAAATAACGACCTATATCTTGGTTGTAAACATAGTCTCAAGCTAACAAGGCCACCTGTAAAAGAAGCCAGCTAACCAACAACAAGGCAATAAAGGGAAACTATGCGGGCTGACAAGACCATCATGCTGTCTAGTTATAATAGGAATGAAAACAAGCATCTATACTAGGCCCCACACGGCCAACAGGTAAAATAAGACATAATAGGCCCCACACAGCCAATGATAACCAACTAACTGAATATTGTAGTCTGCAAGCCTCTAAGAATAGGAATAATGATCAGGATCGGCCCCGGCCTACCCAAATGCTATACAAATAAAGGACTGTAATCTCTATAACCTGCAACTCCGAATGAAAGGAGCCGACCGAACTGCTGACTCTAAACCGCTGCAGATGGAGATGTTGAACTCTGTCAATCTAAACCTATAGGCAAGTATGCAGTGCCCCATGGTTGGGCGTCAGTACAATATGTACTGAATATATAAGGCAGAAATTAAAAGCTGAATAAACGCTGATAAAGAACTAGAAGTGAAGAACAAGAAGGGTCAGAAGTTAACCTGTAAGCTTGCTTATTTATAACCTGCATCTAGGAAAACACTACAATATATGAGCTAAGACTGTACAATTACATACTCATAAGCTATAACTAGTAGGCAAGAATACAAATAAGAACCTAACTTGGTCCCCATAAGCCTGGAAGGTACAATCAACACAGAATAACCCTTTTGGGGCCCCCATAAGCCATGACGAGCACACTTCAATCTATATACCTTAACCTGGTCAATCAGAATCACAAGTAACTATAGCCAACTTACCGGTCCCCTAGGTCTGTAACTAAGCCCACTCAGCTCCTGATCTGTAGCTGTGTCTGAGTTCGGTGGACTTCTGTAACTGCACCCTGGGCACTAGGCCCGACGAGGGTCAGTGATGCAGATACGACATAAATATAAAAGTCCATCCATGGAATGAACTGTAATATGGCCCTTGGGACAACATATAGCTCCTTGGAGCGATCCATATAGCCCCATAGGCAACGACACAGCTAGTAACCCTGAGGTTGGTCAATGGAAGGCTATCCTAGGTAGGGTCAATCCCAATCGGTATACTGCATCTTAATCTCAACATAGACACTTGAAAGGCGTATCTGGCTCTTAAGGCCTAACGCGACTGCTACTCGCCCGTAGAATGGTATGCATAGCTGGTAACAGGAACACCTGTGTGCCTATATATGATCAGAGGATCTTCATAGTGGTCATAATCTCTGACGGTCTAGACTGGATAGGAGAGTTCTAGAGTGGCCTAACAATATTCTGAATATCATGCCAGGACAATGGTAGCTCATAAGTAAGTCGTAATGTCGCGAACGGCCAACTGTCTAATTCCTTCACCTAGGACAACTGTAGGGCTACCACTTAATCAGACATGCTCCAGAGCAGTCAGCCCCTAACCTTGTCCAGGAGGCTTGCTATAATTCCTAGCCTAAAGGTAATACTGTACTACTATGGTTCTAGTCCCTTGGACACTAACTTGGTCTGTTCAGATTTTATATAACTTCTCTAGGTGATCTCTAATCTCGCAGGTAGCGCGGCAACCTGTATCTGAGTATCTATAAGAGCGGGCTGGGGCGTTGGCCCCACATCTCACTACTTATAAGATTCCCTCCTTAGGGTATCCACGGGTCTATCTAACTCGTATGACTGGAATGACCTCCTGGGAGACCCGTATGTGGCACTAAGTCGGTTGCAGCTAATAATCACTAGCAGTGGCTAACTATATAATAGGTTGTCACCGTTTCCACCGAGCAACCTTGGTACTGCTGACTCTAGGGTAGGACTATCTTATTCAAATTCTGTCCCTGGAGGCGCTAAGGTATGCCAACGACCTCTAGGCAAGCGTCACTGTCTATCCAGGCGTCAAACTGCAAGTTATATCGCCTGTCTACGCCCTATGCTTTCCAATTTACTAAAACAGGTCCAACAGCTAACCCTAAGCTTCTAAGGCCTTGGCATGGCATCAATATGTCAGAATTCTACTAACACAGTGAACAGAAGGACAGAGGGTTTACTATAACGCTTCTAGTGTATGTCACAACCTAACATGCTTTTTTCGGACGATGGATATTATAATCTATTCTCAATACGTTTTCTAACAGCTAACCACAGCAACATATATAAGCATTATCTACAAGAAGCAACTCATACTATACATGGGATCGCTATCTATGCTCAAAAACATAGGCTGTATCATTATACAACTGGAATAACTTGCCGAAGGAATAAGCCTTAACATACCTCGAATGTCGATTTTCGTTCATTAAGAAGTTCTCCACCTGAAGCCAGTAACTCCACTTAGTTTCCGCCTTTACACTAAGAGAATACAACTGTTTTCAACAATAAGAACGACCAATAACAATATCTTTTAAATAGGGTTAACTATAACTTCAACTCCATTTCATTCGGCCGGAAACTGACAATTCCTCGAGAGTTTAGAAGGGAGAAATGCTTACCTATTGCCTGTAGCCGTTTAGAATCTAATTTGGAGCAATTCCGACAATCTTTATTTGGCGGAGTTCCGGTGTGCCGAGCAAATTTTTAAGAAATAACTCCATAGAAATGCTTTCGTAGGCCTAGAACTTGTTACCCGAAGTTAATTTGCATTTGGAAAGAGTTTGACAGTGTAATTCGATTAAAATCTGACGGAAGTTCGTGTTCTCTCCATTCTTGGCCGAGGGTCCTTTTGTTAAATGATTTAAATCATCGAAGGGGCTTTATATAGTGATAGGGCGGTGCGGGATAGGGCGCGGCGTGCCGCCAAAACACGGGCGCGACGCGCCACCCATTGTGTTGAGACAGAGGCATTATGCGTCAGCCCTTGCGCCGAGGGTGTGGCACGATGCGACGCCTAGGGTGCCCTACCTTGGGCTTCGGCTCCTGTTCGCACAATTTCGTACTCATTCGTTCATTCCCTGAGCCTTTTTTACATGTGCGTCGTGCTCTAAAACTCTCAACATACTTACGCACGCGTTCTCACATGATAGAAACTTATGGGTTGTAAGATCATCCCCCCCTTAGGAACATTCGTCCTCTAATGTAATCTGCAATCTCGAGAGACTCAATTTCTTGAATTACTATTAGAAAATTTTTTGGTAGAGTCTCCTCTGTAACATGGACTATCTGAAAACCTGAAATGCAGAAAAGTCCAACACAGTCGTCTCACAAGACGCTATTTGCAACTGAAACATAGCTCTATCACATATAACATAATCAACTCATAATAAAAGCAACAAAGTCAACTGTATACCATCTGACACCATCTTGCCATAACTTAAATCATATGGGTCTATATGCTATCGTCGTAGAGCCTAGAATAACTGAAACTGCCCATACTTCGCATCATTCATAGTATTTCAATCCATTTCTTCTATATTTCTGTTCCCCCATGATACTGTAATGAGATACAACTCTGGTTCTCAAGATGGCTCCTATATCTATTGGAGTCTCTCCACAGAGCAGTGCTTCTATACTTTAGTTATCTCCAATTGGATTAATCTGAGACAAGGTCTTCTACGCACTTGCGTAGTATTGATGAATAGATCCTAGCCTCGAAGGTAACTCTATCTCATAGTCCACTTGGCCAATTTTTTGGAGGATCCGGTATGGCTTAATGAATTTAGGGCTGGGCTTGCCCTTCTTATCAGAATCCATGACGCCCTTCATTGGTGAAGTTTCCAGGAATACCCAGTTGCCGCTTCAATCTTTAACTCCCTACGCCATAGTTAAGTTAGGATTTCTGATAACCCTGGGCTACCAATATATCCTTCTTAAAAGGCTTAACTTTCTTTGTTTGGCTGATGTATTAGTATGCCCAGTTTAACTACCTCTTATTTATCTATTTCAAGTCATCATTTAGGGGGACCTCCCCTTCCATTCATAGCAGATCTCCGGGCATCTAAATTGTGTGTTCTTCTTGGCTATTTGTTTGGGGACAAGAAGCCGCACTTAAGCTAACAAACGCCCTAATCTGTTCCAACAGCTTCCCAGAATCTAACTGGGAATTGTGCCTCTCTATCAGAGTTTATTAGACATTGGGGCTCCACGTAGCCAAACTACTTCTTAAACGTTTAACTCGGCATAAGATTTAGCTGAAACATAATTCCATCCGGCGAGACATGATTTGACCTCGTTAGCCTTTTTATACTGACTCAATAAATTCAATCCACATCTGGTATGAGGTAACCCTATAACTATATTTATATTGACTAACTCCCACTCCCCTTGCAAGCACGACCATCTTCTAAATTGGGCTACTCGGCCGTCTAGCATTCTCTGACTGGTCACTGGAACTCTGTGCTACAACTCTACAAGACCTTCCTCCTTCCCCTGCTATCAGTAGGTCTCTTTTTTACCACCTGATGCGTTTTCATCCAACTCTAGGTGGAGGGGATAACAACAATAATATACCTTACTATAATCTACTAGTGAAGACCTGCCACACTTGGAACACAGAGTCGACCTCTAGGTCTCATGACTCCGGTTCTTATTACCTCAAAGGTGATGACTCACTGTTGGGTCTTGTCTCTGCGCTATACTAGGTTAGAGTCTCCGTTCCGTCACTCCTTTACCTCCGCAACTAGTGGTAATATTGAGGTACCCTAGTTACAATCTCACTATCTCTTAAATGCCAACTCGATGCTTATTTTTTGACATCCCGCGGTGTTCCCATGCCCTCTTTTACCTGGAGATGATTCTGGTTTCCTCCAGAGTTAGATACTCATGCCTTCCCCCTTACTTCCATAGGCTGAGATCTGGGGTCCCTCTGCCTCATACCGTCAAAGATATTATTAACCAAGTCTGTTAACCTGTATCATTCCGACCCGCACTCGGGCCAATTTCATTCATATGATCCCTTTGTCCTTCGGCATAACCAACTAGAGCCATGACCATTATTTTGCAGGTATATACTACCATCATTACTGCGGCAGAATCTTTTTTATTTCTGACTTGAGCTTTGCTATTGCTGGGGGTTTATCATTTATGAACTCTCACACGTACTTGAGTGCTACTGGCAATCTTATCTTCCCTCCTAATTTACTACCGAAAAGGTCTAGATAATTTATTTAAACTCTAGGAGTCTTAACCAACACTTTCCAAGAGTCAATGGATCTAGCCCTCCCTTACTATTTACTCTGGGAAACATCGCCTCAATACTTACAATCTTTGTTATACTAGAACAAAACTGGGAGGCGGAAGATAGCCATTTCTTACTACAATAGAACTGAGGTATGGAATTGTAAAACATCGAAGGATTGGAGGTAAGAATCCCGCAATTCCTCCTTCTTTTGTTCCCTCCAGGTAGTCCAGCGTTAACTGTCGCCCCTGTCTGATCCTATATATCTAGTAGGTAAGTCAACTCATATATATACCATACTCCTGACCTCCTACTCTAAGGCTGTAAAAAGAACTGGGGACAGTGTTGGCATATCTATTACCTTATGAAGTTCCTGGTGCCCCGGGAGGGTGATGGGGAGATTAACAGACGTCTGCTTCCGACCCTAGGCTGGCTGACACCCCAATAGTGGAACCTCACTGGTACCCTATCCTGTTGTTGTAGCTGACTCGCGGCTAACTGTAGTCTGTCCCGTATCAACCTTTACTCTAGACAGACATGACAATAGAAACTTAAGGACTCATCTCTATTCAACTCGGCTCTATAGCACGGTCTAAGAAGAAGAAAGGGTGACCATACTATCATGCCTCGTAGCCTCCTTCTTATAGAATGTGGTGCACAACACATTTATAAGCAAGATTCTACTAGACACGGCTTGCAGACTCCCTAAAATATGACCTACTCTGATACCAAAATTTTCACGTCCCACCTTGGGAGACACAACTGACACCTAATGCCACACTGAAATTTGAACTGACCAGACAGGGCTAATGCACCTATGGTGCATGCTTGCAACTCAATTTAAGAAAATGATGAGCTATATCTCGGCTGTAAATACAGCCGACAAGGCCACCTGTAAAAGAAGTCAGCTAACCAACAACAAGGCAATAAAGGGATCCTATGCAGACCGACAAGAACACCATGCTGTCTAGTTATAACAGGAATGAAAAAAGGCATCTATACTAGGCCCCACACGGCCAACAGGTAAAATAAGACATACATAGGCCCCACACAGCCAACGATAACCAACTAACTGAATATTGTAGTCTGCAAGCCTCTAAGAATAGGAATAATGATCGGGATCGGCCCCGGCCTACCAAAATGCTATACAAATAAAGGATTGTAATCTCTATAACCTTCAACTCCGAATGAAAGAAGCCGACCGAACTGCTGACTCTAAACCGCTGCAGATGGAGATCTTAAACTCTGTCAATCTAAACCTATAGGCAAGTATGCAGTGCCCCATGGTTGGGCGTGAGTACAATATGTACTGAATATATAAGGCAGAAATGAAAAGCTGAATAAACACTGATAAAGAACTAGAAGTGAAGAACAAGAAAGGTCAGAAGTTAACCTGTAAGCTTGCTTATTTATAATTTGCATCTAGTAAAACACTACAATATATGAGCTAAGACTGTACAGTTACATACTCATACGTTATAACTAGTAGACAAGAATAAAAACAAGAACCTAACCTGGCCCCCATAAGCCTGGAAGGTACAATCAACACAAAATAACCCACTCGGGGCCCCCATAACCCCTGGCGAGCACACTTCAATCTATATACCCCTATCCTGGTCAATCTGAATCACAAGTAACTATAGCCAACCCACCGGTCCCCTGGGTCTGCAACTGAGACCACTCGGCTCCTGATATGTAGCTGTGTTTGAGACCGGTGGACTCTTGTAACTACACCCTGGGCACCAGGCTCGACGAGGATCAGTGATGCCGATACGGTATAAATATAAAATTCCAGCTATGGAATGAACTGTAATATGGCCCTTGGGCCTCAACATAGTCCTTTGGGACAACATATAGCTCCTTAGAGCAATCCATATAGCCCCGTAGGTAACGATACAACTAGTAACCTTGAAGTTAGTCAATGGAAGGCTATCCTAGGTAGGGTCAATCCCAATCGGTATACTGCATCTTAATCTCAACCTAGCCACTCGGAAGGCGTAACTGGCTCTTAAGGCCTAACGCGACTACTACTCGCCCCCAGAATGGTCTGCACAGCTGCTAACAGGCATTACCTCGTATGCCTATATCTGATCAGAGGATCCTGATAGTGATCATAATCTCTAACGGTCTAGACCGGATAGGCGAGTTCTAGAGTGGCCTAACAATATTCTGAATATCATGCCAGGACAAAGGTAGCTCATAAGCAAGTCGTAATGTCGCGAACGGTCAACTTTCTAATTCCTTCACCTAGGACAACTGTAGGGCTGCCACTTAATTGGATATGCTCCGGAGCAGGCAACTCCTAACCTTCCCCAGGCTGCTTGCTATATTTCCTATCCTAAAGGTAATATTGTACTACTATGGTTCTATTCCCTTGGACACTAACTTGGTCCGTTCAGATTTCATATAACTTCTCTAGGTGATCTCTAATCTCGTAGGTAGGTTTACTTGGTCCTAGTCACACGCGAAAACTTGTATCTGAGTATCTATAAGAGCGGGTTGGGGTGTTGGCCCCGTATCTCACTACTGATAAGATTTGCTCCTTAGGGTATCCACGAGTCTATCTGACTCGTATGACTAGAATGACCTCCTGGGCGACCCGTATGTGGCACTATATCGGTTGCAGCTAATAATCACTAGCAGTGGCTAACTATATAATAGGTTGTCACCTTTTCCACCGGGCAACCTTGGTGCTGCTGAATCTAGGGTAGGACTAGCTTATTCAAATTCTGGCCCCGGAGGCGCTAAGGTACGCTAATGAACTCTAGGCAAGCGTCACTGTCTATCCAGGCGTCAAATTGCAAGTTATATCGCCCGTCTATGCCTTATGCTGTCCAATTTATTGAAACATGCCCANGTCTGGGAATATCCTGCGGGAATAGGACTTAGCACCAAGTGGATTGGGGGCGTCAAATTGCAAGTTATATCGCCCGTCTATGCCTTATGCTGTCCAATTTATTGAAACATGCCCAACAGCTAACCCTAAGCTTCTAAGGCCTTGCCATGGCAGCAATATGTCAGAATCCTACTAACACAGTGAACAGAAGGACAGAGGGTTTACTATAACGCTTCTAGTGTGTGTCATACCTAACATGCTCTTTCTCGACAAGGAATACTATAATCTATTCTCAATACGTTTTCTAACAGCTAACCACACAACATATATAAGCATTATATACAAGCAACAACTCATAAAACACATGGGATCACTATCTATGCTCAAAAACATAGGTCGTATCATTATACAACTGGAATAACTTGCCTAAGGAATAAGACTTAACATACCTCGAATGCCGATTTGCGTTCATTAAGCAGTTCTCCGCCTGAATCCAGTAACTCCACTTAGTTTCCACTTTTACACTGAGAGAATATAGTTGTTTTCAACAATAAGAACAGCCAACAACAATATCTTTTCAATAGGGTTAACTATAACTTCAACTCCATTTCACTCGGCTGAAAACTTACAATTCCTCGAGAGTTTAGAAGGGAGAAATGCTTACCTATTGCCTGTAGCCGTTTAGAATCCAATTTGAAGCAATTCCGACAATCTTTATTCGGTAGAGTTCCGATGTGCCGAGCGAATTTTAAAGAAATAACTCCATGAAATGCTTTCCGTAGGCCTAGAACTTGTTACCCGAAGTTAATTTGCATTTGGATGGAGTTTGACGGTGTAATTCAATGAAAATCCGACGAAAGTTATGTGCTCTCTCTATTCTTAGCCGAGGGTCTTCTGTTAAATGATTTAAATCATCAAAGGGGCTTTATATAGTAATAGGGCGGTGGTAGGATGGGGCGCGCCGCGCCGCCCGTAGCGCCAAAATATGAGCGCGACGCGCCGCCTATTGCGCTGAGGCAGAGGCGCGACGCGCCGCCCCTTGCACCGAGGGTGTGGCATGACGTGACGCCTGGGGCGCCTGCCTCAGGCTTCGTCCTCCTGCTCGCACAATTCCGTACTCATCCGTTCATTCCCCAAGCTTTTTTTTCCGTGTGCGTCGTGCTCTAAAACTCTCAACATACTTACGCACGCGTTCGTCACACGATAGAAACTTATGAGGTGTAACAAAAAGCTATTCATGTATTAATTTTATACAATGTTTGGTTGGTAGGTTTCAAATATTGTATAAAAGTTATTCATGTATTAATTTTATGCAGTGTTTGGTTGTGTTTTAGTAACTTTACATAACTAATACTCACATAACTTATGAGAAAATCTAGGTATAATTTTATGCGGGATAGAAGGTGGAATAAGTTATGTG
>JACEIK010008847.1:30471-40645 GCA_018107945.1 Datura stramonium
TTCACCTTCTACCTCGCATAAAATTATATATAGATTTTTTCATAAGTTATACGAGTATTAATTATTTATAATTGTTAAAATACAATCAAATACTTTATAAAATTAATACATGAATAACTTTTATATAATATTTCGAATCTACCTACCAAACATTGTATATGGTTAATAAATAAATAAAGTTTATCCTATTTGAAAACCAAACAATGTATAAAATTAATACATAAATAGTCAAGTTATTCATGTATTAACTTGGGCCTTATCCAATAACCAAATGACCCCTTATAATTCAAGTTTTTGCGTGAAATGCCACTGAAATACAATAATTTTTAATTTTTACCCTTTATATGTGGTAATCTCTTTCTTTTTCCTACCTTCCCTACGAATTTTTTTTTTCTTGAGGCATAATTTTTTTCTTGAGACGTAATTTCTTCTTGAGGCATAAGTTTCTTTTTTCTTGAGGCATAATTTCTTTTTTTTTTTGAGACATAATTTCTTTTTCCTTGAAACATATTTTTTTTCTTGAGGCATAATTTTTTTTCTTGAGGAATAATTTTTTTTTCTTGAGGCATAATTTTTTTCCCTTGAGGCATAATTTCTTTTCCTTGAGGCATAATTTATTTTTCTTTAGGCATAATTTTATTTTTCTTGAGGCATAATTTCTTTATTATGAGACATAGTTTTTTTCTTGAGGTATGATTTCTTTTTTCTAGAGGCATAATTTTTTTTCTTGAGGCATAATTTCTTTTTTCTTGAGGTATAATTTTTTTTTCTTGAGTCATAATTTCTTTTTCATTGAGACGTAATAGCACAATTTCCTTTTTCTTGAGAAATAATGACATAATTTTTTTCTTAAGGCATAATTTCTTTTTCCTTTTTTGTTGAGGCATAATTTTTTCTTGAGGCATATTTCTTTTTTATTGTGGCATAATTTTTTTCTTGAGACATTAATTTTTTTCTTGATAATTTTTCCCTTCAGGCATAAGTTGTGTAATATTTTTATAATTTTAAAATTATTTGTATAGGATTCATAGTCAATTTTTGGACATCTATTGCATGAAAAAAAAATTATGCCTCAAAGACACAAGCCATGGAATAAACATAAGTACAAAAAGTTTATTGGACAGGACAAAAAATAAAATCATGCCCCAAAGGCACAAGTAATGACATAAAGCATAAGTGCAAAAAGTTAATTGGATGAAAAAAATAAAATTATGCCCAAATGCACAAGTCATGGCATAAAGCATATGTGCAAAAAGTTAATTGGATGAAAAAAAATAAAATTATGCTCCAAAAGGCACAAATCATGGCATAAGGCATAAGTGCAAAAAGTTTATTGGATGAAAAAAAGTCATGCCCCAAAAGCACAAGTCATGACATAAGGTATAAGTGCAAAAAGTTTATTGAATAGAAAAAAAATTACATTTATTGGATGAAATAAATAAAATTATGCCCCAAAGGCTCAAGTCATGACATGAGTCATAAGTGCAAAAAGTTAATTAGATGGAAAACAAAATGAAATTATGCCCCAAAGGCACAAGTCCTGACATAAGGCATAGGTGCAAAAAATTTATTGGATGAAAAAAATAAAGTCATGCCCCAAAAGCACAAGTCATGATATAAGATAAAGTGCAAAAAGTTTATTGGATGGAAAAAAAATAAAATCATGCCCCAAAAGAACAAATCATCGGATAAGGCATAAATGCAAAAAAAAAAGTTAATTGAATGAAAAAAAATAAAATTATGCTCCAAATGCACAAATCATGGCATAAAGCATAAGTGCAAAAAGTTAATTGGATGAAAAAAAAAAATAAAATTATGCATCAAAGGCACAAGTCATGGCATAAGGCATAAGTGCAAAAAGTTAATTGGATGGGGGAAAAAATAAAATTATGCCCCAAAGACACAAGTCATGACATAAAACATAAGTGTAAAAAATTTATTGAATGGACAAAAAAATAAAATCATGCCCCAAAAGCACAAATCATCGCATAAGGCATAAATGCAAAAATAAAAGATAATTGAATTTAAAAAAATGAAATTATGCCCTAATGGCACAAATCATTGCATAAAGCATAAGTGTAAAAAGTTAATTGGATGAAAAAGAAACATAAAATTATGCATCAAAGGCACAAGTCATGGCATAAGGTGTAAGTGCAAAAATTTATTGGATGAAAAAAAATTATGTCCCAAAGGCACAAATCATGACATAAGGCATAAGTGCAGAAAGTTTATTGGAGGAAAAAAAATAAAATTATGCCCAAAAGTACAAGTCATGGCATAAGACATAAGTGTAAAAGATAATTGGATAAAAAAAAAAATTATGCCCCAAAGGTACAAGTCATGACATAAAGTATAAGTGCAAAAAGTTAATTCCATGGAAAAAAATAAAATTATGTCCCAAAGACACAAGTCATGCAATAAGACATAAGTGCAAAAAATTAATTAGATGAAAAAAAACATAAAATTATGCCCCAAAGACACAAGTCATGGCATAAGGCATAAGTGCAAAAAATTTATTGGATGGACTAAAAAATAAAATTATGCCCCAACCACACAAGTCATGGCATAAGAAATAAGTGCAAACAATTAATTGGATAGAAAAAAACATAAAATTATGCCCCAAAGGCATAAGTCGTGGCATAAGTGCAAAAGTTTATTGGATGGAAAAAAATATATAAAATTATGCCCCAAAGACACAAGTCATGGCATAAGGCATAAGTACAATAAGATAATTAATTAGATGAAAAAAATAAAATTATGACCCAAAGGCATAAGGCATTTGGGGCTTAAGTCATGGCATAAGACATAAGTGCAAAAGTTTATTGGATAAAAAAATAAAATTATGCCCTAAAAGTATAAGTCATGGCATAAGGCATAAGTCCAAAAAGTTAATTGGATGGAAAAAATATAAAATTACGCCCCAAAGACACAAGTCATGGCATAAGGCATAAGTGCAAAAAGTTTATTGGGTGAAAAAATAAAATTATGCCCCAAAGGCACAAGTCATGATATAATGTATAAGCGCAAAAACTTTATTGGATGGAAAAAAAAAAATTATGCCCCAAGGCATAAGCCATGACATACCGCGTAAGTGTAAAAAATTTATTAGATGGAAAAAAATAAAATCATGCACCAAAAGCACAAGTCTTGATATAAGACATAAGTGCAAAAAGTTTATTGGATGAAAAAAAATGAAATTATGTCCCAAAAACACAAGTCATGACATAAGGCATAAGTGCAAAAAGTTAATTGGATGGAAAAAAAATGAAATTATGCCCCAAAGACACAAGTCATGGCATAAGGCATAAGTGCAAAAAGATACTTGGATGGAAAAAAATAAAATTATACCCCAAAGGAACAAGTCATCACATAATGCATAAATGCAAAAAGTTTATTGGATGAAAAAAAAATTATGCCCCAAGGACACAAGTCATGCATAAGACATAAGTGCAAAAAGTTAATTGGATGAAAAAATGTCACAACCCAAACAACCATGATCGGCACCCACACTAACCCCCGGTGGGCGAACCAACAAATTCCAGTACTAATCCCCAAAACAAGACATTCAGAAAGAGATAGAGTTTATAAATAGTAAAAGGTGTCACCAAAAGCAGTAAACAACCTCTTACAACCAAATTAAATCATATTAAAACTAATCTCAAGACCTGAAAGTCATTGCACTTCAACGTGTAACTACAGTTCTAGAATTATTCACTAACATTATAACAAAGAAAAAGGAAGAAGCCACAATATCCGGATGAAGGACATCTTCTGAAGGAAAGTGGATCAACCCATCTTGCACCGCTCACCTTCCGATAGACTGCTGCAACTAAAGGTGAGGACGAGAGGAGCTTCTTGGATCGAATTCTGCATTCAGAAAAGAAGTGCAGGCGTATGGTCAGTACAAAATACGATACTGGTAGGCATCATCGGCCGATCTTAGATAATAACAAGTATACACAGTAATAACAATACAAGACCAGTCTTTAACATAAAAAGAATACACGGTACAATTTCAGACACTCTCGCTCTACTTAGTAAACAGCCGGCCTGCTCATTGGATTAGGTCGTTTACTGCAGCGGTCACTTGACTGCTAAAGCGATCTCGCCGTAGCGGAAAGGATTCTGCTGTAGCGATCCTTCCTTAGGTAGTAGCTCGACTATGCTGCACTTTTTCAGTTCTTCAGCTCATCAATTTCATCACTCACATATTTCACCAAATTCCTCAGATAACACACACTTAGGAACAACAATTAACATCACCAAGTATCATTTGCAAGTTCAACAGGAAATTATAGAAAATCTCCTCATCAAGTTACAACATGGCGACAAGTTGCACTTAGAACTAGAGACTTGTTCTTCATTATCAATATCATATAACATAATCGTAATCAGCACAACCTCTTAGCACATTATTCATATACTTCTTTTGCATATAATTAAAACATAACATAACATAACGTACAAACACTCAGTGATAGGCATTCGCTAAAGTATTCCTTCAGAATTTTGGTGCTCGTACTTCACCTACTGACAATTCAAACACTGAGCAACGTAGTCCATAATGTCCCTCTTCATCCTGCCCCACCAATAGTGCTTCTTTAGATCATGGTACATCTTAGTAACTCCAAGGTGAATGGATCCTGACCTAAAACGCATCAAACCACCCAATTGGATACCTGCACTTTCTCCCATATAAAGCTTCAAATAGCGTCATGTCAATGCTCGAGTGGTAGCTATTGTTATAGTCGAACTCTGTCAAGGGAAAGAATTTGTCCCAATGGCCCCCCAAGTCTATCACACACACTCGGAGCATGTCCTCTAATACCTGAATAGTCCGTTCCGACTGTCCATCTGTCTGAGGATGAAAGGTTGTGCTCAAGTCCAACCTCGTACCCAACTCGGCCTGCAAGGTCCTCCAGAAATGAAAAGTGAACTGAGTACCCCTGTCTGATACAATTGAAACAGGCATCCAATGTAACCGAATTACCTTTTTCATGTATAGCTTGGCTAGTTTCTCAATGTTGTAAGTCACCTGGACCGGCAACAAATGAGCAGACTTGGTCAATCTGTCCACTATGACCCAAATTAGGTCAAATTTTTCCAAAATATTGGGAAGACCAACCACGAAGTCCATAGCTATCCTCTCCCATTTTCCTTAGCGATAGGCATTCACTGAAGTATTCCTCCAGAATTTTGGTGCTCGTACTTCACCTGCTGACAATTAAAACACTGAGAAACGTAGTCCATAATGTCCCTCTTCATCCTGCCCCACCAATAGTGCTGCTTTAGATCGTGGTACATCTTGGTAACTCCAGGGTGAATGGAGTATCTCAAGTTGTGAGCTTTTGCCAAGAGAGTTTTAATTAGCTCACCAACTCGGGGAACACACACCCTCCCCTTTATTCTCAAAACCTCTTCATCATCTAACACTGCTTCCTTGTCTTCTCCCTGCAGAACTTTATCCCTGATCTTACCCAGTTTTTCATATTCAAACTGTCTGGTTTTGATTTCCTCTAGCAGTGAGGATTTAGCCCCAGGTTGGCTAGTATTCCACCAGTTTTGGTCAGCGACAACCTCACCCTGCTATTCGTCAGAGTCTGGACTTTCCTGGCCATCGGCTGCTGAGTAGCTTCTAAGCAAGCTAAACTGCTCATCTTCACCGTCTTCCTACTCAATACGTCTTCCACCACATTGGCCTTTCCTGGGTAGTACAAGATGGTGATATCGTAATCCTTAACTAGCTCCATCCATCTCCGCTGCCTCAAATTGAGATCTTTCTAGGAGAATACATACCATAAGCTGCGATGATCCGTGAACACCTCACATCGAAATCCATACAAATAGTGCCTCCAAATTTTTAGTGCAAAACTGCTACTAACTCCAGATCGTGCGCAGGGTAATTCTTTTCATACACCTTCAAATGTCTCGAGGCATAAGCAATAACCTGTCCTTCCTGCATTGATACAACACCCAACCCAGACCGTGAGACATCATAATAAACAACACAGTCTTTACCTTCCACGGGTAACACCAGAATAGGTGTTGTGGTTAGCAGAGTCTTGAGTTTATGAAAACTCGCTTCACATTCCTCTGACCAATGGAAAGGTATATCCTTTTGCATCAACTTAGCTAATGTCGAAGCGATGGAGGCGAATTCCTTCACGAACCGATGGTAGTAACTAGCCAGCCCCACAAAACTCCAAATTTCCGTCACATTAGTTGGCCTCGACCAGTTTTTGACTTCCTCCACCTTTTGTGGATCAACTCGGATTCCCTCATTGGAAACCCACATGCCCCATAAAGAACACTGATTCCAACCAAAACTCGCACTTGGTGAACTTAGCATACAACTGTTTCTCCTTCAGTAATCCTAACACAAACCTTAGATGATTTTCATGCTCCCGCTTGGTCATAGAATACACGAAGATGTCGTCAATAAATACAATAACAAAGGAATCCAGGTAAGGTTTGAAAATACCGTTCATTAGGATCATGAACGCAACTGAGGCATTAATGAGTCCAAATGACATGACCAGAAACTCATAATGCCTGTACCTGGTCTAAAAAGCTATTTTGGGAATGTCTTCAGCTCGAATTTTCAACTGGTGATTATCAGACTTCAAATCAATCTTTGAAAATACGGCTCCTCCCTGTAACTGGTCAAACAGATCATCTATTCGAGGAAGAGGGTACTTATTCTGAATAGTTACCTTGTTCAACCGGCGGTAGTCAATGCACATTCGCATACTACCTTCCTTCTTCTTTACAAATAAAATCAGGGCACCCCACGGCAACACAATCGGTCTAATGAATCCTTTATTGAGCAACTCCTGCAACTGCCCCTTGAGTTCCCTCAACTCAGCAGGTGCCATTCGGTATGGAGGAATAGACATGGGTCTGGTACATGGTTCCAGATCTATACAAAAATCAATGTCACGGTTCGGTGGCATGCCTGGCAAATCTGCAGGGAACACCTCTAAGAACTCACAAACAATCTAGACGGACTCTATAAAAGGACCCTCTAAACTAGTGTCCCTAGTATGCGCCATATATGCTGAACAACCCCGCTCTATCAACTTAAGGATACGAATATAAGAAATAAGTTTCTTAGGAGCAGAGCTACAATTCCCTTTCAACTCCAACCTAGACGACTCTGGGCCCGATATAGTAACGCTCTTAGCATATCAATCTAGAATGGCATGGGAAGGGGACAACTAGCTCATTCCCAAAATTATATCAAAATCAACCATGTCTAAAATCACTAAGTCTGGCAGAGTGTCAAATCTCATAAAATCAACATTGCAATCACGAACAACCCTATCCACTAACACAAAATCCCCAACAGGTGCAGACACACGGATAGGAGTATTAAGCACATCATACACAAGATCCAGACCCAAAGAAAAATAAGCAGACACATAAGACAATATAGAGCCCGGGTCAAACAACACAATAGTCTTTTCGTCACAGACAAAGATAGTACCTGTAATGACAGCATCTGAAGCCTCTGCTTCGGGCCTACCAGGAAAAGCATAAAAGTGGGACTGGTTACCAATCTGAGAGCTGCCCCGGTTGGGCTATGCCACCCCTTTACCTACCTGGGTGCCACACCTACCCACCTAAACACCACCTCTAATGTCTGGTTGACCATCTCGTCCTAGTTTTGGACGATCCGGACTGAATACCTCCCCTCCCAGTTGGGGCCGGAGCTCGAGGAGCTGGGTGAGGAACAATCTTCCCACCTGTCCAAACCTGGGGCACCATTTGCGGATGTGGCCATACTCACCACACTCATGACAGACCTTCTCAATAAGTGGCTCTGAGCTGGAACAGAAGAAATAGGACGAGCCCCAAAATCAGAACGAACCATCTGTATACCCCCAACTGCACCTTACGGTCACGGAGCCGTCCCTGGCGGACCTCCGGCTAATACTTGTATAGCGTATTGAACAGGGCGCCCAGAGAAACCCTACTGTGCTAAAACCTTAGCATAAGAACCACTAAAAGAACCCAATTTCCGAGCCTTCTTCTCGGCATTCCTTGCATAACCCTCCTGTCTCAACCTTTCAACTGACTTTACATACTCTACCACCTCTTAAAAGGTCTGACCAGAGGAGAACATTTGCAGAGTTGATACCTGGAAACCTACATTCAGGCCTTTAACAAGCCGCCTAATCCTCTCCTCCTCGGTGGGCATAAGGGTGGAGCATACCTGGACAGGGAGTGAAATTGAGCCTCGTATGCAATAATAAATGAGCTCCCCTACTCAATGATGGTGAACTCATCTCGTCTCCTATCCCTCAGAGTGCGGGAACATATTTCTCCAAGAATGTGGAGTAGAACTGGGTCCAAGTCAACGGTGGTGACCTGGTTGGTCTGCATTCCACAAAAGCTCTCCACCAGAGCTTTGCATCTCCCATCAACTGAAAGGTAATGAACTCTACTCCGTACCTCTCCACCACCCCCATCTTGTGGAGCCTTTCATGGCAGTCGATGATAAACTCATAGGCGTCCTCTGACTCTGTGCCATAAAAAGTGGGAGGCTTCATCTTGGTGAACCTCCAAAATAAGTCATTCTCCTCCCTTGTCATCACCGGTCTTGTTACCAGCCTCGAAAACGTAACAGCCTGAAACATATCATCAATTCGTGAAGCCACAATAGTTGCATGTTGTATCCCCGACTGTTGCCCTGTTGGAGTTGCTGTCGCTGTCCCAATTCCCACAAGGCCACTCAGAAGGTTGAGGACCTGAGCTAGAACCTCAGAGGACGCTGGCACTGCAGGAGCTTCTCCCTGCGTCAGGACCTCGACCTCAACAGCCACCCACTCCTGCACTACTGGTGGCACGGGAGATGCAGACCTCTTCCTGACTGGAGCAGGAGCACGAGCCCCTCCTCCAGCCCCTCCGATTATACCAAGTTCTAAGTACCAATTCTCGCATAATCCTTGTTCTCAACAAAATCTTAGGAGGCAGATCAATACTCCTAATTATCAAGTCTAAACACATCATAGTCTCCCCATATTTCAACCCTAATCTAACTATCTAGGGTCTTCTCCCTCCCAAAATTCCACCATTAAAGGTCTATAGGGATTCTAGGATCAGCATTACTCATGTAGAGATAAACAATTGAAAAATCTTACCTTGGTGAAGAGTTTCACTGCTTTGGAGGGTTTTCCCGTTCCTTAGACCTCTTGATCGTGATTTTGAGAAAATGGGTAAAACCCCGTAATTCCCACTTAAAACTCACTTTATGATTTTTCATCGTTCTGCAGCAGTCACATTTCTGCTGCAGTGGCCGTAGTGTCGCTGCAGCAGTTACATCCCAAATTCGCCACGATGGAACACCGACCGTCACCACGTTCTCACTGCAGCGAAAATCCCTCCGCTGTAGCAGTCCCCCGAACTAGTAACTACTCAGAATTCACCAGTTTCACACTTAGAAAAAGTTTTGTATCCCTTTCTATTCCTTTCCTAGACAGTTCCAATATTCTAGAACCTTAACCATCCTGTAACGACCTCTGGGTCGTTACAAAAAAAATGAAATTATGCCCCAAAGGTATCACACCCCTTTTTCCCCGGCGAGGGTCGAAAAACAAGGGTTTTTTCAATTGAAGTCACGATTTTGAATAGGGATTATTTTTATTTACAGAGTCATCACTTGAAATTGAGTTATGGTGTTTCAAGTCACCTTTATTTGAATCTCCAATCAAAAGGTGGTTCACTCTTTATTTTTGATCTGCGAACTAGAAATTCAGGTAAGAAATTCTGTTGACCGAAGAGAAGATGTTAGGCACCCTTCGAGTCCCGTGGTTCTAAGACGGTCGCTTTATCAACTTATGCCTGACTTAAATTAATTTTGAATAAATTATTTATATGAATTATGCCTATGATTCACTTAAATATTGTTGAACTTTTAATAGTCTCAACCAAGATGATAACCGCATTCTTAGTCTTGATGTACAACGGTTTAGAAGTGTAACCTCTTTTTTTGATCATGTGCATTACCCCTACTAAGTTATGCATATACGTCTTTGATATGATTTCAACTTTAATTATTAAAACGAATTGGTCAAGATGATAACCGCGTTCTTGACTTTTTTTTATTTTTTAGACGTGTCAAAAATGTGAAATCGTATTTTTAATTGAGATCAAATTTAATCAAATAATAATA
>JACEIK010008847.1:45377-58333 GCA_018107945.1 Datura stramonium
GTATAATCCAAGAAAAAAAAAGAGAATAGTTTGTAATTTTTCAACGAATAAAAACCTACTAAAAAGATAAAATCAAGAATAATCGTAATAGAAAATTTTATGCTAAAATAACATAAAAATTAAAGAAGGTCAAAAATTACGTGTCTACAGCTTACCCCTCTTTGATTGGAAACACCTAGAGTTTTCAGACAAAGAAGTAGACAACGACACAAGTTTGACCCGATTGTTATTTAAAGGAAAAAAAAAGCAGAAAAATATGCGACTAAGCTCTGATTTTTAGACAACCTACATATCTCAAGTTATAAGGGAGTTGGGTCACGTGTAGTTTGAGGAGTAAGAGGGGTGATGGAAGGATGAGTTGGAGAATCGAGTGAGGTCCCATTGAGACTTTGGTTCGCCACTCATGTTATTACATCAGGAAATGAAAAATCAAACTACAATTCAAAAGAAAATACAAGATCCTATCTATGCATCTTCTCTTGAATCTCCCTTGAGATTTTACTGGAATCTTGACCTTYAAAGTGTTATTCCGCTTTTAACTTTGATTACTCAAGCGGGCTTGCGAGCTTGAAAATGAAGTTTTTCTTATTCTCCCAAAAGATTTCTGAGATCAAAACAAACAAAATAAAATGGAATAAAATTTTTGCCCCAGTTTAAAGTAAAGAAAATTTTGTTTCTTAGCTCGTGTATCAGGATTCTGGATGACACTTAAATTTTATATCGCATCCTTCATAATGTTTCTAATTGTTGAAGGTAAGTCTTTTTTTCACGAGCACCCTGATACTACATCCCATTATCCAGGAGGGTCCTGCTATACTAAATCTCATTATCCAGGAGGGTCCTGCTATACTAAATCCTATTATCTAGAAAGGTCCTGCTAAACTAAATCACATTATTAAGGAGGGTCCTGCTAAACTAAATTCCATTATCCAGGAGGGTCCTACTAAACTAAATTCTATTATCCATGAGGGTCCTGCTATACTAAATTTCATTATGCCGGAGGGTCCTGCTATACTAAATTTCATTATCCAGGAGAGTTCTGCTAAACTAAATCCAATTATCCGAGAAGGTCCTGCTATACTAAATTTCATTACCCAAGAGTGTCCTGCTATACCAAATCACATTTTTCAGGAGGGTCCTGCTATACTAAATTCCATTATCAAGGAGGGTCCTGCTAAACTAAGTTCCATTATCAAGGAGGATCCTGCTAAACTAAATTTCATTATCCAGGAGGGGTCTTGCTAAACTAAATTCCATTATCCAGGAGGTGCCTACTATACTAAATCCCATTTTGCAGGAGGATCCTGCTAAACTAAATCCCATTATCCAGGAGGGTCTTGCTAAACTAATTAAATCTCAAAGACCAACAACCTGAACAAAGTTTTCTTCCCTAATTTTAAAATAAAATTATTGTGAGTGTCATCATAATCAATAATTATTTATGAGCAAATAAAACTAGGATAAAGCGTCTCCTCGGAGGTTGTGGCATCTACAATTTGAAAATATACTCTAATTTTATTTGATGTTCTCTTTTTTTTTAACAATCCTGTATTGTGGCATCGCCCTTCTATTTTTTTAGAATAAAGTGAACATTTAGAATTTGGGTCCTCTTTCTTGAATATAACTTGTATTCCTGCTTTCACACCAAAATACATTTATAAGTTCAAAGCATGGTGGTTGGTTTGCGGCTTTGTCCTTTGACACTAATTATTTCAATACTTGTCAGGTTCAACTCTACTTCAAATTATTCTGAGTGTGTCATTGGTTTACTGCGTTATTGACCCACAATCTGGACATCAAGAATGACTTTAATCCAATATCATACCTCTATTTCATGATATCCTCAATCTGACCTCTATTTAACCTTTGTACTCCCATGAATCCAAAACTCATTTGCAGATGATAATTCATTGAATACATTGCTCTATTTTGAATCATGTTATTTCATGTGCTGGCCCTTTGCCTCACCCTGTGCAATTGGTAAAGCTAGTAGCAAGTTTTGAAGTCTCTTCTCACTTGTTTTGACACTGACAAAAGGTCAAAAATACCCCTCTACTTTCATATATTAGCTAATTTTGCCTTTAGTTATACTATGGGCCAAATATACCTCCGTCGTTAACAAAGTAAATAAAATTACTCCTCAATCAGATGAAATTCCTCAAATTGATTTAAGATACCTGATTTTAATTAAATTACCCATTTTCCCTTTAAATCTGAACCCAACTCACTAAACTAAATAAACTCAAACCAAATATACTTCTCTCGTCATATCTATGATTCACATTTATTATTTATATTTTGTTATTTTATTGTAGATTTTGAAATAAATTTGTGCACAATAAGCCGATGCTATGGATAATATTGTAAATGAAGGAAGCATGGCTATGTGCACGGAAATTGAATCGAATAGAGTCGGTATGTCTGCTCTCACTGATTTCCTATGATTTGGGGGCCTGGTTTAGACTCAAATTAATAATTAATCTAGATATGATTATGCAGAAGTTATGTTCATGATTTAAAGGTTATAGATGTCTATAATGGATGTTATGAAATTGGAGTGGTCATAGATTAATGAAGTTGTTTTGGTTATATATGTTTTTAATGGAAAGGAGAAAAAAATATTTTAAGATATGCGCGAAAGGAGTTTATTTGGTTTGAGTTTATTTAGTTTAGTGGATTGGGTTCAGGTTTAAAGAAAAAAATGGATAATTTAATTGAAATAAGATATTTTAAGTCAATTTGGAGGATTCCATCTGATTTAGAGATAATTTTATTTATTTTATTAATGATGAGTGTATATTTGACCCCATAGTATAATTAGGGAAAAAATTAGCTAATATATGAAAGTAGAGAGGTATTTTTAACCTTTTTTCCTATAAATTAAAATGATGAAAAATGAAAGTATAGAGAAAAATGGAATTCCACTAATGACGTCACTATTTGAAAAATAAGATGTGAGAGAAATATATCTGAGTGTGGTAGCCGGCTCTAGTGATTATGACATGCATTCTGGATTAAGCATCCTGATCTATCCATTCAAGCTAACATCAAACTCATGTCAAACCTTTGACTTTTAAACCACGTTTTTCGCAATCAAACAAATCTTAACACAAAGAAAAGCCTTCTTTCGACTAGTTGCGCCCTAAAGGATTTTCACTAGCAAGCTTCTCTCATTTTCATTTTTCACAATTCCCCATAGCCTTAGGGTGCTCGATAGGGTTTTTACCACTAACACTCTCTCATTTTTATTTCTCCCAACTCACCATCACCCTACGGTGCCCGAAAGGATTTTCACCAATAAGATTCTCTCATTTTTATTTCTCTCAACTCACCATCAGCTTACGATACCCCAAAAAATTTTTATGGATGAGACTCTCTCATTTTATCTCTTTCTTGTGTTGATAAAGACGAATAATACCCATGGTGAAAATATCATATACCTATAATATGTTTAGCCTTGACATTCTCAAAGATTGATCGAAAGGTCTTCCTTTTAGTACTTACGTGGCCTTTGGATAGGGTTAGAAAGAAAAGGTTGCATGAAGACTATAAAATGACATCTAAAGTAGGATTGAGACTTACAACTTTCAAAATCAACTCAATAAAAATAAGAATAACTTTTTCTCCAATTTTCTTTTAAAACGGGCTTTATTATATTTTGGTTGGTTGGACCGAACCCTGGAGTAGGGCTGCCTACATATCTTGTCGAGACAAGAATCAGGTCAAACGTAGTTCTAAAGATTGTGATTTTTTCTTTTTTTTTCTTTTTTATTTTTGTGACTCCATTGTGATTCTGAAAGAGGGATATGAAAGAAAATAAATTAAGACTCAAAAGGAATGACAAGGGATGACACAATAGTTGGATAGCAGAATAAAATGCCTTCGTCATATTAAACTTTGAAATGTCAAGTACAAAGCAACAAAATTCAATTATGAAAAATAAAGGTCATACATAATATCTCTTCACAGCATCGCGTTGATAGCCATTTATGATGTTTTTTCATTTATGTCCATCAAGCATAGAGCACCGTTGGGCAATACCATCTTTACAATGAGCAGCCCTTGCTAGTTTGGGGAGAACTTGCCCTTCGCTTCAATCAGGTAGGGAAGGATATCCCTCAATACTAACTGACCCACTTCAAAATGCCTAGGACGTACCTTTTTATTATATGCTCATGTCATTCTTCTCTGATATAGTTATCCATGACAGACTGATGTTAATTTTTTTCATCAATCAAGCTTAATTGCTCCAACCGGGTCTTAACCCACTCGTCATCATCAATCTCAGCTTCCACAATAATTCGAAGGGATGGAATTTCGACCTCGACAGGTATAACTGCTTTCGTCCCATATACCAACAAATAAGGAGTTGCACCTATGGAAGTGCGAACAGTAGTGCGATAATTCAATAAAGCAAAAGGCAGCTTTTCATGCCATTGTCTAAAACTCTACACCATTTTGTGGAGTATCTTCTTGATATTCTTGTTGGCAGCTTCTACGCTGCCATTTGCTTTTTGACGATATGGGGTTGAATTTTGGTGTGCAATCTTAAACTGTTGGCATGCCTCTTTCATCAAATGACTATTGAGATTAGCAACGTTGTCTGTAATAATTACCTTTGGGACACCAAATTTACAAATGATATTTGAATGAATAAAATCCATGATGACTTTTTTGGTTACTGATTTGAATGTCACTGCTTCTACCCATTTTGTAAAATAATTAATGGATAACAAAATGAACCTATGGCCATTGATACTTTTAGTGCAATCGGCCAACCACATTCATTCCCCGGGCTACAAAGGGCCATGTGTATGCAACTCAGAGGAAGGGGAATGTATCAAGTCCCCCATGCACTTGGCACTCATGACATTTACGAATGAAATGAATGGAGTCTCGCTCCATGGTGAGCCAATAGTAACCTGTCCGAAGTATTTTCTTTGCCAACACAACCTGTTCATATGCGATCCACAAACTCCAGAATGTATTTCGGCCATGATAGTGGAAGCCTCTTTAAAATCTACACACCTTAGAAGTCCTAAATCTGGAGTCCTCTTGTACAAGATTCCCCCGCTTAAGAAAAATTCGCTAGCCAGTCGCCAAATAATTCTTTTTTTATTACCATCGGCATGTGCTAGATATTCTCCGGATTGAATATATCCTTTGATATCATGGAATCAAGGTTCACCATCAAGTTATTCTTCGACCATATTGCAATATGCATGTTGATCGCGAATCTATATATGTAAAGGGTCGATATGAGTCTTGTCAGGATGTTGAAGCATCAAAGACAAGGTTGCCATGGCATCATCAATCGCATTATAAATTCTTGGAATATGTCTGAACTTTATTAATACAAATCGTCAACAAAGATTTTGTAAGCAATCTTGATATGGTATGAGCTTTGAGTTACGAGTTTTCCAGTCTCCCTGAATCTGGCGGACTAACAAGTCTGAGTCTCCTAACACTAATAATTCTTGAATTCCCATTTCAATAGCTAGTCTCAGACTCAAGATGCAAGCCTCATATTCTGTCATATTATTGGTGTAGTAAAATCGAAGTTGGGCTGTTGCGAGATAATATTATCCTGATTCAGAAACAAGAACTGTTCATATTCCAATTCCTTTCACATTAGCGTCTCCATCAAAGAAAAACATCCAACCAGCATGGTTATCAGAAATATCTTCATCGACACATAATACCTCTTCATCAGGAAAATATGTCTTTAATGGCTCATATCCTTTATCAAAGGGATTTTCAGCCAAATGATCTGCCAAAGCTTGGGCTTTCATTGCCATTTGTGTCACGTAGACAATATCAAATTTTGTGAGCAATATCTGCCATTTTGCGAGTCTGCCTGTGGGCATGGGCTTATGAAAAATATACTTTAAGGGATCCATGCGGGAAATGAGGTAAGTAGTGTAGGACGAAAGGTAATGCTTCAGCTTCTGTGCCACCCAAGTCAGGGCGCAACATGTCCTTTTGAGAAGAGTGTAATTTGCCTCATAGGTGGTAAATTTCTTGCTGAGATAATAGATAGCCTGCTCCTTTTTTCCTGTGATGTCATGTTGACCCAATACACAACCAAAAGAGTTTTCCAAAACCGACATATACAATATCAAGGGTCTCCCCGGCTCAGGGGGAACTAATATAGGTGGGTTCAATATGTATCCTTTGATTTTGTAAATGCCACTTGAAATTCTTCAGTCCATTCAACCATCGCATTCTTCTTCAACAACTTAAAAATGGGCTTGTAGGTGGTTGTGAGTTGGGCGATGAATCTACTAATATAGTTCATCCTTCCAAGTAGGCTCATCACCTCAGTTTTGTTCTTTGGCGGTGGCAATTTCTAAATAGCTTTTATCTTTGAGGGATCTAACTCGATACCACGCCAACTGACTATAAATCCCAAAAACTTTCCCAACGGGACCCCAAATATACATTTTACTGGATTAAGTTTGAGATTATATCTGCGAAGCCTCTCGAAGAATTTTCTTAGATCTTTGACATGGTCAGACTGCTTTCGTGATTTTATGATCACATCATCCACGTAAACTTCAATCTCTTTAGGCATCACGTCATGAAACATAGTGGTCATTGCCATCATGTAAGTTACTCCAGCATTTTTTTAGCCTAAATGGCATGACTTGATAACAATATAGCCCCTATGATGTGATAAAAGATGTCTTTTCTGCATCCTCATTATCTATAATGATCTGGTGGTACCCTGTGTAATAATCCACACAAGATGCGAGTTCATGCTTGGCATAATTGTCTAACAAAATATGAATTTAGATAGTAAAAGGTCATCTTTTGCGATTTCTTTGTTTAGATCACGATAATCAACGCACATTTGAACTTTTCCATCTTTCTTTGGGACCTGTAAAATATTGGCCAACCACTTAGGATATTGAGCGACTAGAATGACTTTGGCCTCAAGTTGCTTTGTGATTTCCTCTTTAATTATTATACTCATATCATTTTTAAGTTTTCTCAACTTTTGTTTGACCGGGGGGAATGTCGGATCTGTTGGCAATTTGTGAACTACTAGGTCAGTGCTCAAACCAGGCCTATCATCAAACGACCATGCAAAAATTTCTTTATAATTAAATAGAGCCTTGATTATCGCTTTATTTTGTTGTTTTTGAGCATGTACACTTACCTTAGTCTCCCTAATATTTTCATGATCTCTTAGATTGATCACCTCGGTTTCATTCATATTAGGGTTTGATTTATTCTCAAACTGTTCGAAATCCTTGCTTATTTCCTCAAATACCTCATCACATCATATTCAACTTCTTGGTTTATTATTTCCTGATTAGATTGAATTTTATGATCTGGCTGCAAATTCTACATGCATTGTCATATCACTAGAATCGGCATAGAAAGAACTGTACAAAAGGAAAATAAACAAGTAAATATTAGACTCAAAATGGAAACAAGGGAAACTGCATTTCATTGAAAGGAAAGATAAGAGGGTTTAAACATAAAAACAAAAAAGATAAAGATCTGAATTACAAAAAGGAAAACAAAACAAACTACCAAGACTCTTTCTTGCTGGGGAGAGGAATGGCCTCCCAATTGTTAGCTGGACATCAGAGCCAATAAATTGCAAATCTACATTATTGGGACCCTCTCCAGTTTCAACCATATCAGCCTCGATAAACATGTTTTGCAGATAACCAACCAAATCTGTATCAACATCAAACATTGGCTTTAAGACTGGTGACTTGGAGGATCCGATAGCACCGACTCTGATGAAAGACTTGTTGATTGGCGGGATTGGTTGGGTAAGCGACCATGATTCTTTCTTCCACTTATTGGCCCTCTTTCTATCTTCAAAAGTGGGTTCACACCCCAAACCAAAGGTACCAAGGCTTTCACGTGGGCATATTGGCTAAGCTATTCCTTGTAAAGACATCCCTAAACCTTTTCCTAGTTCAGAACCATACTTTAACATTTCATTCACCACCACAACAGATGTAGGGAGCAATTTTGGTCTTGGAATGAGATTCCCCTCGAGGATATGCTTAACAACCACTACCTCAACAACTTGATAAATCAGTTCCCCATCTGTGTTGCCCGCCTCAATAGAGAAAATGGAGGAGTCTTTGTACGTCGATAAGTCCCCTTCACCATGAACTACTATTTCTTGTTTGTCGTGTTCAAACTTGATCATTTGATGCAATGTAGATGGGATTGCACCAGCCCTATGAACCTAGGGCATTCCTAATAACAGATTGTAGGAAGCATCAATATTCAACACCTGAAAATCTATGGTGAAATCAATAGGCCCTATTGTCAGCACGAGCTTTATCTCACCAATGGCATGTGTTTTTGCTCCATCAAAAGCTCTGACACTTACATTATTGGATCGAATCCTTTTCGGACTAACATTTAACTTCTGCAAAGTTGATAGAGGACAATTATTTGCCTCAGAGGCTCCATCGATCAAGACTCAGGTAACATAAGAATGCTCCCATTTTACAGTAATATAGAGGCCTCGTTTATGCCCAATACCTTCCGCGGGTAGTTCGTCATCTGAGAAGGTGATCCTGTTTACCTCAAGGATTCTTCTAGCAATTTGATACAATTAATTCACTATAATCTCACTTGGTACATGTGCCTCATTCAAAATCTTCATTATGTCTCTGCGATGTTGATAACGCTCAAACTCACACTCCTGATAAAGTATGAAGCAGACGTTGTTAATAGAGAACCCAACAAAGGTTGGGGTCGATCCCACAGGGAATATGGTAAGAACTAGACTAATGAAGGTATTTAAGCTTTTAGGTATGTTATCTCCAAATTGGGGGGAAATTATAGAAAACAGTTGTAAAATAAGTTTTAAAATCAGTTGTTGTTTATCAAGATTTGCAATTAACTAGGGTAAGTATTCCCCAGGGGTTTATAACTACTTCGGGTTTACACTCGTGATCTATCCCAATGCTTACTTGTAGAACTAATAACTAGGGTTCATCCAAACGACTGGTTCATCCCTATTGGATGACTATACTCAATCATGGGTTAGGTCTCATTAGAGATTAGAATTTTACTGTTATCAATTTGTTCCAAATTAACTATCCTGTGACCGCAGCTCAAGTTATACAATGATCATAAAAATCAAGGCTTTGTTGTAATTATCTTTTCCTAATCTCTAATTCTCTAGGTTCAAGCAAGTAAATAATTCAGACAAGTCTTAACGTTGCGCTTCTTTAAGAAACATTAAGAATGAAGAGAATACAATACAAGCATTTATCATTAATTTCAAATCACTTTATGTAAACCTAGTTTGTTAATCCATCATGGTTCCCACAACTCTAGTTGTGGAGGTTTTAGCCTCTCATAATTGTAAGATAATTGAAAGTATTTATAGATAAACACATAAATAAATACTTACAATGATGATTGAAAGAAAACCTGCTTTGAATATTGCAAGAAAAGATGTCGAACAAATTCAAGAACAATTTGAGAAAATCAAAGTTAAGATCTCAATAATTGCTCTCCAATATTGTCAAAAACTGATTACAAAGTGATAATGAACATCTAATGAACATCTTTCTAACTAAAAGAAACCTAAAAAGTATTTATACAAATAATAAAATCCTTTTTCCTAAGTTAGCAGGGAAATATCCAAATCTGGTGTTGACACCTCATACGACCCATAATAGGATTGTATGGGTCGTTCCTTGTCCCGTACATCTCTTGGCTTCTACAGAATTTGCTAAGTGTTGGCCTCTAGTATGACTCGTAACAAGATCCCACGAGTCATACAATCAAGTCGTGGTTTGATACTGAGAACTCTGGCATCTTCTAAAGATTTCTATGAATGTCTTCCTACGCTTCGTACCTTGCTCTTAAGACTTGTATCAGCTTGTCGTAACATCAGATCTGCCAAGTCCCAAAAATCTCTAAAGTTTTCTACAGCTCAAGTTACGGCTCGTACCAGGATGGTGCGACTCGTACTTAGAGTCGTACTTTGTCTTTGCGTCATACAAATCTTCTGGACTTTTCCACGAGTCTAAGTACGGCTCATACAATATTGGTACGGCTTGTACTGAGATCTGTACTTATCCCAAAATCTGCAACTTTAAGCATCTTTTGCACATTTTTACTCCAACACCTATTTTTCTTGAAAACAAAGTAAAAGCACTTCATATCCATATAAACACACCTAAATCCATGTTATTTTTCCAGTTTTAAGCATTGAAAGTGTTGTAAACTCACAGCACATCAACACCCTCAGCTTAAGACTTTTGCATGTCCTAAAAAAAACAAAAAACGACGCTTAACTAGAAAGTAAACCTAGAATACCTACAGCCAACACAATAAAATTTGCACTATGAACCAAACCAGCTATTGACCCTTTTTCTGTTCAAACTAAGTCAGCTATGTACTCATGTAACCACAATTAATGACATACAGGGATCAAGATATGGCATCCAACTATCAGTAGAGAATCGAGCCATCACCAATGCTTTTCACACAGATAAATGGTAAAATGCAACACAAACCAGGTACCCTCACAGTAAAAGAAGTCCCTAACTCTCATAAATATAGACTATAATGAACTTGGGACTAAACAAATGGGACTCTCACTCTCCCAAAGAAGTTCAAAAACTGCACATAGAATACCATAGGCTTGCCTTTATTTTCTCTACTTCGGCTCTTCGGATAGTTAAACTAGGATCACCATAGGATTTTGTTCGGCTTGTAATGTAGGCTTCGGGCTGGGTATGATAAATATGGAATTTTAGTGATTAAACCCTTCTTGGCACTACATACCTGTGGCTCCACTTTACACCCTTTTAACCTATTTTCCATTTTTTCAACTATTTCCTCCCTTTTCCCCATTTTTATGCAATATGTGGGCCTAGTGTGTTTTCAACTTTTTCATTCATTTTTTCTCTTGTATTTTCTTTTCAGTTTTTCTTTTTCAGCTCTTTTTTCTTTTCTTGTCACACCACACCTCATTTTTAATCCTTTTTCCTTTCTTTTCTTTTTTCACCTCCCCATATTCTATACACCCCTACTGTAGGCACCCTCAACTTAGGATTTTGCCTGGATTGAGGTTCACAATGTTCAAGTAGGGACCAGGGCCAAAATAGGTTCATTATAAAAAAATGAATAAAATTAATCGATTAATCAAAGAAAAATGATTAATTTAAGGCTCAAAATCGGGATCAAGGGATTCATCATCATATGGTAAGGTATTTTAGGCTAAAGTGACTCATCTATTAATAAAATCCTATGATCATCTCCTAACCAACTATCCTAAAGCCTATGCAAAGACCAACTGGGCAAGTTCTAGATCCTAAATGCAGTATTAAACTAGGTATATGACCTCACTCACTCATGCTACTAGTTTGTATTGAATCTACCTATTCATTTTATGCACAGCTAACTACAACTACTCATGCTCATAACTAAAATGCAATATAAAAATCCACAAAAGTCATGCAATTGTAATTAAACTACACAGCTAACATCAAACATTTTCAACAGGGTTAATTTTTTTCAAAAATATCAAACTAGTGCATTTATTGGCTGCAACATAATTCTAAGCTACTTCTAATTAAAAAAACATCCTAAACATGATGTTTCTACTAGATAGCATGTCCGAGGGAAAAGAAACACAGCAAGAAAAACCCTCGAACGAATCAAAAATTCAAAATACAAGTACACCCCCTCCCCTTTTGAAAACCATGCTTCAGTCCCAAAGAATAAAATATAAAAGAACAAGGGAAAGAGACATACCTGTGGCACACTAAGAGCTCCTGTCATCTCGCGGAGGTGGCACCTCTGCTGCATCTGTGGAGTTAGTGGTGGTTGGCGCACTCAATTGTACATCAGTTGGGGGATTAGTTACCCCCGCATCATGCTTGGTCGCTTTCGCGACCTCAAGATCAGCTATCTGGGAAGTGGTGGAGTTTCCAACTCCTCTTGCTCGCTCATGCAGCTCCAAAATATGTGCATCATGAGCTTGCAGGCTCTCTAGTCTCGCCTGCTTTCTTTCCTTTTTCTCTTTATTTTTCTTATTACTTGAGGGTTCGTTTTCATCCTCCTCCAAGACCCTATTCTTTTCTTTTCCTTCACTTGCACCCTCGACCCAATATGCCTCCAAGTCGAGCACCTCATCGAGCTTTGCATCCAAGTCCAAAAGAGTGGGGGCTGCTATGATCGTCGGCTATCTAGATGATAGCTCGGTCACTTGGTTCCAAAGAACCCCCAACTCCTCTCGGAGGCTACTAGTGTCTAGTTGCTCTGCCAAGCGCTCATTGAACCTGCTCTCAAAGCCATCTATCCGCCCATGTATCTCTCTCATGGCTTCCTCAATTTCTGCTTTCACCTAGGGCTTGAAGTTTTCCATCATTGATTGTATTTTTATTTTGGCTACTGTCAGCCTCTTTGTTAGCTTCTGGAGGAATTCATGAGGTACCAGAACATACCCTGCTGGTGTTTGGCTGGGAAGATCTATCGGTGGTGCAGCAGAAGTGCTCGGAGCTGCCTTTGAATGACTGGCCTCTATAGCCGGTGTCTCGTCCTATTCCAATAAGATAGGGGTATTCACCTACTCTCCCTCCAATTGCTCGTGGTACCAGGACTACAGTAGGAAGTCTCGCTCGGCTCACCGGGTTCATTTCATCCCAGATCAACCCTATGTCCACTGTCCTCTGCCCTCCAATCAACCGCTCGTCCTTAGAATGCACCTTAAGAGCTTCTTCCATACATAATCTGAATACGAGACTCGGGAATGGGATAGTGTACACCCCGTAAGATTCTCGGCATCTAGATGACCTGTTCGCACGTTGGTTAAGCATATTTGGAAGCCATACGTGCTAGGAAAAGGCCCAGGAAAAGATTGGACGAAAATCTTGTCGAACCACCGCGGGAGGCGCCGAGGCAGAGCCCCTCCGCGATGGCGCCGTGTCACGGAGGCGGGGCCACCGCGTTGG
>JACEIK010008848.1:5897-17584 GCA_018107945.1 Datura stramonium
TTGCCTGCAGGTACTCATAGATGAGGAGTCGATCCCTCGTGATTCCAGCCAGCTCATAGAGTCATCAGCTCCTGTCATCCGGAGCTAGACAGCTAGAGGTTTATTTCTTTTCTTTTGTTGTACTGTATAGGTAGGCCGGGTCCTTGTCCCAACCATCTTATAAGTATTCTTAGAGGCTTGCAGATTGTGTATTCCATGTGGTTAGTATTACCGGTCGTGTGAGGCCATGTGTATGTCTTAGCGTGTTTATGATGGTCGTGTGGGTCCTTATCCGGTTGGTAGTCACGTCCTTGTCGGTCACGTAGCAGTTTAGCTCCATTTTACTTGATTCAGAAGTAACCTAGACAGCATGGTGGCCTTGTCAGCTCGCATAGGTTCCCTTGTGTTGATGTGGTTCTAGTTAGCTGTTGTGGTTGTATAGGTGGCTATAGGCCTAGCTAGCCGGGGGCTGCATTTACAGCTATTATGTAGCCTGTTGATTCCATGAATCAGTTAGAGCCAGCCAGGCACCAGAAGTGCTTAGGCCTAGCAGTCTAGCAGTTCAGGTCCCAGTAGGCCACTAGGTGCCAGTCATGCCCCGCAAGGCGGGGCGTGATAACCTCCATCGGTTTACGACTTTTCTATTCCCTTACTTTAGTTTAGAGAGAGGTGACAACCCCCTCCATGACATCCACCTATGAGTATAGCTTGGTCAGACTCTCATACATAGACTTCATCTCCTTTTTCACCATTTGGGCAATAAGGGCAGGGAGACTTTTAGCCAACTTCTAAAGTTGGCTCTCATGAGAGTTATTCATCTCCACAAGATTGTGGAGACTTTGTTTGGGAAGATGTGGAAGGGGTGAGGCTCTCCTAGTAGGGGCTTTACTTGAATCTTGTCCCGATACCTCTGGGTATGGCATAATATGATCAGGAGCTAGTGGGCCTTGCTCAGAACCATGAGAGAAAGATCCTACTGGGACATCAAAGGCTTGCAGCTGCTTCCACTTGCTCTTAGGAGCATCTGCGTCCCTTTTTCAATCCACAGTAATGACACTGGTAGCGGATCTTGGGGCTTCATTTGGGAACACTGGAACACCATCTTGTAGGAATAGATGAGATATGAGCACAACATAGGAAATTGAGGTGCCAACTTGCCTAGCGTTTCTTTTCATCTGAACAACCAAAATTTCCCCAAAAATTATGAGGACCCTTTTCATGATGCAGGTGATGAGGATAGATGCTTCTAAACTGACTCGCTGTTCATTCTTTGAAGGTTTGATATGACCACAAATGAAGTCCTACCATAGCTTCGCCTTAAACTTAAGATCATGGCGAGAAATCTCGCGGCCCATTATGGCCCAGAAAGGCATGTCTGCGGCAATGACTGGAACTATCCATGTGAACTAGTTCTCCTTGTCAGTAATTATGGATGTATATTCAGAGCCGGTGTCAAGCTCGTCCTTCCAGAATAGAGAATTAATGGCTGCTGGAGTGACGTCAACCTCCAAATCTCGCACCCTAACTAAAGGCAGGCAGGGAAATTCATCTACCTTGCCCCTGTGATGCATACTCTCCTGCCTGACTTGGTAAGAGGTGCAAAATTCTGGGATGAGGCTGGGGTATTAATCTGGGAGTGGATTTGTAAAAGCATGCCATTGGCAGTTGTTGAACTTAGTGGTGATGTTGGTGAGGTCACCTCGCAGCCCCACTAGGTCAAACGTTCTCAACAGTGGTTGATCGGCGCTTGCAAATTGCATAATGCCCTTTCATGTTGGGCACACAAAATATTATGGTCTCTTGGGAGTTGGTAGGTGTTGTGGATTTCTTTGCTTTCCCCTTTCCTTTGGCGGAAGAGGAGGCTGGGGCCTTTCCCTTGCTCGGGTTTCTGGATGAAGTAATACTCTGCAAGACAATGTTAGAGAAATACACTATACTTTCTTTTTGTATTTTGTTGAAGAGGAAATAAAATGGAAAAAAAACAAAAAGTAAAATTTATCCTACACTAAACCAAGGAATTATAATTATTGGATGATAAACATGTAGAATTGCTAAGATGTGAAGCACTGGCAGTGCCGACGAGATACCTACGAAACATAGATGAAAATCCACGAACCGCCGAACCATAACAAAATACTGGGAAAACCAAGGTCATCTGGAAACACACCGGCGTTTCACCTGTCATGACTTGTGAAACACTGGTGTGATGCAGTTATGGTAAAGTTTCCTGAAGCCCTGAACACCAATTTGCGTTTCATCTGGTGTTTCTCCGGTGGATGCCTGACAGTGAAATTCAACCCAAACTCAGAGATTACAAAACACTCAGATTCAAAACTCATCCACTCAACATACAACAATAAAACAAGTAAAAGTGACAATTTACCCTTAAGAAAGACGTTACTTCATAAATCATTGGGCAAATTGTGCAATTTAAGCACCCATGGGGCTACTCAGACTTCACTCCCAACTAAAATCAAACACACTAAGAAGCAAAAATTTTGGCATAGAGAAGACCCACATTGGCATTCAACATTATATCACTACCCCCACATACCCACAGAATGAATAATAGCAAAGTACCAACAAGCATAATCATGGGAGTAATGGGGATACATGTGTTGGGATATTTCGACTTCACACACCCAAAATAATCCATATTTTTCCAATCAATGATCAAAAATAGAGTAAGAGTTACATACCAAATGGATTTGAGAGCAAGGAGATGAGAAATGTTGAAGCTTTTACAATGGAGTTCCACAAAACTCTTCTTTCCTTAGTGTATTTGAGAATATAAGTGAGTAGCGATGAAAAGAGGGAGAATGAAGTGTGGGATTAATAGAAGAAAAGGATTAAAGGGGATTGGTAGGTGAAAAGGAGTGTTTAACGGTGGAAAGGCTGAAAGGTAATGTATGGGGAAGTTAAAAAGGTGTGATGGGGAAATGAAAAGGTGGAACAAAGGGTTTATGTGGATATGGAGGGGTTTTGACTAGTAGTTTTAAATGCATGGGTCAGGTTCGATCCATGGAGCAGTCAAAATTTTTAAAATATTGACTTACCTACACCCGTGCTTCATATGAGGTTGCTGGTAAGGATCGAGGATTCACAGGATCTAAGGCTGGTGTCCATAACCCATCCAATTCACTGTTATTCTATCGGCCAATGGCCGATGATTGTGGATTGGCATCGGGGATTCACCAAATACACACCAACTTTTAGGTGTATTGTTTGAAGCCACGCTTCATCGACGATTCGCGAATTGGCATCAATGTTTCACTGGCAAGTCGATGATTTCGTCTCTTCTCTCTCCTTATTATTTTCATCGCCTATGATAGGGCGGCGTGTTTCATGCATGCACCGGTATTTCGCTGGCCTAACATCGTGCCTATGCTATTCTTCTTCTCAATTGTTTGTGCATCCAAGCTACCTACAAAATCAAAAACAAAAAAAAACTTCAAAATGCTCAAAATAAAAATGCTTGGGTTGCCTCCCAAGAAGTGCCTTAGTTAATTAACTTTCATTCTCCAAAGATTCATAATGCTTGTCTTACCATCGAGCATTGTCATGACCTTACACTAATACGGGGGCTTGATAGGCTGACATACATTGAAGGTGACCTCGTCACCACCTACTTGATACTTTATCTCCCCAAGATGCACATCAATTAAAGCCTTTCTTATTGCTAGTAGAGGTGGCCCTAAGTTAATTGGCACCTCAATTTCCATCTCACAATCCAGCACAACGTAATCAGCTGAGAGTATAAATTTATCCACCTTCATAAGAACATAAAGTAGCACTCCAAAGAGTCTTTTGATTGACCTACCCACCTTCAATAGCCTCATAGAGGTAGGTTTGGGACTCTATAACCCAAGTTTCTTGAATATCATGAGAGGCATGAGATTGATACTAGCACCGAGATCATACAAAGCTTTATTGAGCATGCACAAGCCAATTGTGCAAGGAATGGTGAATGCCCCAGGGTCTTCACATTTTGGAGCAAGGTTGCTAGTCATGACAACACTACAATGATGGGTTACCTCATCGGTTCCCATATCCACCACCTTCTTTTTCTTCAAGCGTTCCTTCATAAATTTTGCATATCCTGGCATTTGAATCAAAGAACCCACTAGCGGTATATTCATAGATAATTTGTTGAACATATCTATAAACTTTCAAAATTAATTATCCTTCTTCTTTTTGGCCAACCATTGTGGATATGGCAAGGGAAATCTTACTTCATGGTCCTTTCCATTAGGGGCCTTCATGCCCGCATTCACATGAACATTATCCAAGGGAGGTAAATCAACATCTCTCTCATCTTTCCCTTCCTTATTATTACCAATACTTTGTGCTTTAGGCACCTCATCCAACATATCATCATCAATTTCCTTTGGGGTATCAGGATCCTTGGGCTTCATGATGAAGGGTATATTTACACACTTCCTAGCCATATTTTGCCCATACTTTACTATGTCTTGAGGACTAATTATGTGTGTTTGTATGTTTTTATGTTATATATTAGTGAAAATATCTAACTTACATGATTAGATTCTTTCAAGGCTAAAAATGATGGATTTGAGTGTATTTGAGGCTTTTGGAATGAATGTGAAGAAGTTGGAATGAACACAGGCACACCTGCGTGAGTAGCAGTGCAAGATGCCTGCCTTGCTGCGTTGTAATACCTAGGAAGTGCTTAAGACTAGACTCAAGAATTTTAAATGATAAGCAACAGGAAATCTGAGATTTTACTCAGAACGACTCATGGCACGAGTCGCTAGAAGGTGCAACGACCCGTGGGAACCGCCTGTTGTTAAGTTCTATAATGGGAGATTCAGTGGTAACAGGTCGAAGGATGATCGTTGGTTGATGTAATGGGTCATCGGTGAACATCATCGTTGGTCTCTGTGATGCTAAGGTTGGATGGCATGAGTCGTTCTACGACTTGTTGTGAGGATCCACGGCTCATGGAAAGTGCTTGTGAGAGGGTGCAGTGAAAATTTCACAAAGGTAACGGATGGGTCCAATGACCCATTGTTTGGAGGTATGAATCATTGGTTGAATCATGGTGGAAGTCTCATAAATTAGTTGTGAGGAGTCAGTGGTGACGACGAGAGGACACAATGGGTTGTTGTGTCTAATAACGACACATTCTGTCAAGTCATTTTACCAGGATTTGAGAATTTATGAAATGATTGAAGGAAGTAATGGATGGATACCACGAGTCATGGTATTAAGGGACGACTCATGGTATTAGTCATGGTCACTAGTAGTGTTAGATTTCCAGTTTTTTTATTAAGGGTATGTTCGTAATTCCTAAGCTCTAAGGTCCTAAACTACATTATTTTAAGCTCAGTTAGAATGGTTTTAGGAGTGTTAAACCTATCCTAAGTCTTACCATTCCATGTATGCAAGTTTAGAGTTCTTCCTTGGAGATCAAACTTGAGAAATTCTTCAATCTACTTCAATTCCCTTTGGGCTTTCAAAGAGGATAATAAATCAGATTTACCCAGGCATGTCGGGCTATGAGTGAGAGTTCCTTTAACTCTCATGATCAAAATTCTTCTCAATTCCATGAATTTATTCTAGATTCAAGTTCATGATCTTATGGGGTTTATTCCAAATTTTGTGAAATTCTCTATGATCTATCTATGGGTCAATTTCCTTAATGTATCAAATCATATTTTAAGATCTATGGGCAAATTTTATACCTATTTTTACTATTAATTCATAGTTTACAATTTTTATTAAATTTTTCCCAATTATGTAAGCTTCATGAAAAGTCAAGTTATGATTCTATTATGGTTTTTATCTTATTAAGCCTAAATTATGATTTATGATTCATGTTATGATTTCTCTTCAAGTACTCTTCATGAATTTATAAATATCAAGTATATATATTTTCACAAGTATGCATGTTCTTCATATTTTATGAATTTATGACTATTGTGCCAACTCACTGGCCCTTATTTATGGCAAATCATGTATTTCAAGTATGATCAAGTGTGTTATGGTTTATTTGTCCATGAACTTCATGAATGATTCACGATTGTGATATGAGCCTCATGTGCATGTTTTTAGGAGTAGTGTCTAGCACTGAATAGACTCGGCGTTTAGGTAAACTATCTGGTCTTAGAACTATGTGCCACCGTAGGTATATACATATATTTATGGATCCCATGTGTTATCACATCATGCACGTCCCTTTCCTAGCAAGCCTAGGATGACTCAGCCCACTTGAGAAAAACGTTGGGGCATCATGTAAGCTCTATCATGATGGTTTCAGTTAAGACGACTCCTCCCTTGTTCCTCGTGATTTATGCATAGTTATGTTTATGTTACTTTGTCTCAAGTTATGCTTTATAAAGTTTCTCTTATGACTGTGATTTATGATTTAAATTTTTAATGGTTTGAAAACCTCGGGCCTTATGTTTACATTATGATATTTACTTCATGATCATGTTGTCCTACTCTTATGAACTCTACTGTCCGTTTTACTTACCTTGCATACTCAGTGCATTCCATGTACTGACCGTATACTCTATGTTGTATTGTTTCATGATACAGGTTCATGGGATCAGTTTCAGCTGCATCATTAGTCCCACTTGCCTTTCAGACCTGCTTAGTCAGCATTGGTGAGTCATCATCCTTCGAGGACATTCAGTTATCCATTGTTATGTTATTCTAGTTACAAACTTTGCCGAGATAGTTGTGGATGCTTTCCCATCAGCTCATCAGTTATGTTAGAAGTTATTCAGACATTATGTAGAAAATCATCTTGTTAGTGTTTATTCGGTTTTATATTGTTATGTATGCAGACTTCCGCTTAAGTAAGTTTTATTATTTCATTTTCCGCTTGTTGTATGTTCTTATCTACTATGTTTATGCCATGGATTGACTTGGAGCCTCTCGGGGTTCCTTGTCTCGTGTCTCTATCCAGGCCTATGTTCGGGTCGTGAAAAACTTGGTATCAAAACATTAGGTTTTGAAGGGTCCTAGGGTGTATAAAAGCCGCGTTAAGTAGAGTCTTTATCATGGGTGTGAAGCCTGCCACACTTATGACAAAGAGGCTACAAAACATTTTAGGAAAACTTCCCTTTTTTTATGATATATGTTGTGTGATAAAATGTCTCTCTATCCTTATAACTCATGCTATACATGTTTGCAGAATCATGCCTCCTCGCCTACTTAACAGAAGAAGAAACAGAAATGGTAATGGCCATGAGAATGGGCACCAGCAGGCCCCACCATCCCCTTAGGATCATGTGCCCGAGCAGGTTGCCCATGCAGAGATTAGGGCAGCCATTCAAATGTTGGCACATGCATTGATCGCGTAGGTCAACCAGCAGGCGGTAGCCCATATGCCCCATAACGGGAATGTGGCAGTGGCAAGAGTCATGCATTTTCTTTGGATGACCCTTCAGAGTTTGTCGGATCGAAGGTGGGAAAGGATCCGCATGAGTTTATTGATGAGATCCAGAAGATCACCCAGATCATGCGGGTGACGGTGGAGGAGTGCGCAGTCCTAGCTTCGTATCAGTTGAAAGGGGTTGCACATATCTGGTTTGGATAAATGGAAGGATAACAGATTTGTTGGAGCGGTTCCCATTGGTTGGGATGAGTTTCTTACCGCGTTCTTGGATTAGTTTTTTCCTCGTGAGACGAGGGAAATCAAGGCAGTTGAGTTCGTGAACCTGAGATAGAATAATATGACAGTCTAGGAGTATGCTTTGGAGTTCATTCGTTTGTCAAAATATGCACCAGAGCTGGTGACTAATTAGAGAGCTCGGGTGAGTAGGTTTGTGCATAGAGTAGCGAACTACCTAGCCAAGGATTGTAGAACCGATATGCTTCATCAAGACATTAACTTTCCTCAATTGGTTTTGTATGCATAACATATGGAGGCGGTGTATATATGAGAGAGAGAGAGAGGCCAAGAGGGCTAGTACAGACAATTATGGGTTCTCCCAGTTGAGATCGGGAGGCGGACATCATCAGCAACCCCATCAGAGGTCATTAGCTCCAGCGTCGTCCAGTGCCCCATCTAGACTATGAGGTGACCATAGGAGTAAGTATCAGGCTCGAGAGGACAGAGGAGTATGCAGGCAGAGCGTACCTTTTTGGTCTGCGGGAAATGTGGCAAGAATCACATAGGGGAGTGCTTGATTGGGTCATATATTTATTTTGGGTGTGGTAGACCCGGGCACAGGTGTCAAGTGTGTCCTTTGGCTAGGCAGGATGATGGAAGAGGCCTAACTTAGGGTACCAGTTCAGCAACAACACTAGCAAGCCCTGCATAGCAAGGTGAATCCACCTGTGCAGGTGGTGGTCAGCGCCAGAACCGGTTTTATGCTCTTGCATCTTGTTAGGAGTTGGAGACTTCACCGGCTATGGTCACTGGTATGATACGAGTATTCCACTTTGATGTATATGCATTGTTAGATCAAGGGGATACCTTATCTTTTGTGACACCCTATGCTGGTAGTATTTTTGGAGTCAGTCCCAAAATCCTATCAAAACCCTTCTCAGTCTCTACTTCAGTTAATGTTTCAGTTATAGTTTGACCACTTGGCACCCTGAAGATGGTAAAAAAAATCNATATATTAATTGCCCTATCATAGTCCTTCAGAAAGTCACCTAAGAAGATTTTGTAGAGCTATCCTTTAATGATTTTAATTTCATCTTTGGAATGGATTGGCTATATGCATGTTTTGCCTTAGTAAATTATAGAACCAGTGCGGTAGAGTTTCGATTTATGGGTGAGCCAGTCCTAGAGTGTAAGGGTAGTTCAGTTGTGCCTTTAGTTCATTTCATTTCCCACCTTAAGGCTAGAAAGATGATATCTAAAGGTAGAGGCATATCAAAGATTTGAAGTTTGTGGATTCCAAACCATCTAAATTTAAAAAGATAGAAAATATAAGCCTTCATGGTGGTTTGGGGAGTTGAACCCTTGGCCTAGAGGACAAAAAGACTTAAAAGTCTTATTTTCTACCATCGAACCAACAACACACTTTTTAAATGGGTTCTCAAGTTATATTTTAAATATATTTTACAGGAATTTTTAATAAAAATATGCAATTCGCGCAAAAGTTAGTGGGTTCCCGGGAACTCCCTGATAATACACTGCATCCTCCCCTGTCTAAAGGTTGCATGTACAATCTAGTTAGGTTCAAGGATGCTACGTTCGAAACCCCGAATATCTAGTTAGTTCCCGTGGAGTGTGAATATCCAAAACTATTTCCAGATGATTTTCCATGAATGCCTCCTGAGCGGGAGATTGATTTTTGTATTGACCTTCTTTCCGATACATAGCCTATATCTATTCCTCCTTACAGAATGGCTCTAGCTGAGCTAATAGAGTTGAAGGAGCAGTTGAAAGACCTCTTAGATCAGGGTTTCATCAGACCAAACAAATCTTCGTGGGGTGCACCAGTTCTCTTTGTCCTGAAGAAGGATGATTCCCTTCGGATGTGTATTGATTATTGACAATTGAACAAGGCCACAGTAAAGAAAAGGTATCCTCTCCCCAGAATTGATGACTTGTTGACCAACTTTAGGGTGCCAAGTGTTTTATAAAGATAGACCTCAGATACGAGTATCATCAGCTCAGGGTTAGGGAGAGTGACATTCTGTAGACAGCCTTCAAGACTCGGTATAGTCACTATGAGTTTGTAGTTACGTCTTTTGGACTAACGAATGGTCCTATAGCATGTATGGATTTGATGAACAGGGTGTTCATGCCTTATTTGGACATTTTATTGATTGTGTTCATATATTACATTCTCATTTACTCTTAGAGTGAAGAGGAGCATGCCACTCATTTGAGGGTAGTGCTGCAGACTCATAACGATCGCCAACTGTATGCTAAGTTCAGCAAGTGTGAGATTTGGTTAAACTTGGTAGCATTTTTGGGTCATGTGGTATCAAATAAGGGTGTACAAGTGGACTCTGAAAAGATAGAATTTGCGAAAATTGGCCTAGACCAGTGAGTCCCTCGGATATCAAGAGTTTCTTAGGCTTAGTTAGTTATTACAGGAGGTTTATTGAAGGATTATCATCCATTGTAGCGCCGTTGACTAAGTTAACCCAGAATAAAATGAAGTTTCAATGGTTGGAGGCCTGTTAGAGGAATTTCCAAGAGTTGAAGATTCGACTCACCTCAACACCAGTGTTTACCCTACCTGAGGGTACCGATGGGTTTATGGCATATTATGACGCCTCAAGGATCGATCTTGGTGGTGTATTAATGCAGCACGTTTCACACACCAAGCCTACACCATGGACGTAACACGGTACTTGAGGTCACAAGAGACCCCAATTCAACCCCTGGTCTATCATGCACTGGTATTCTGAGTAAAACACGCACAATGGAAATTTTAAAATAATAACATAAAGGTATTTTCTGAATGTTTAAAATAAGACATATAACATGAAAACTGAACAACTGTAAGTCTGAAAGCCTTCTAACTGATGAGTTACTGGGACAAGTCCCCAACTAATTCTAAGCCTCAAGTAAAACTGTAACTGACTATAAGAAAATTAAAATAAGGCCCTTGACTTATGAGGACTCACACTTAATCTGCGGCTGAGGAGGAGCTGAAACATGGCGACTAACGTTGCTGGATCTGGGAACCTACAGCTGTATCATGAAATGATACAACATTAAAGTATGCATCAATACTTTGAATTTACTGAGTAAGTGAGAGGTAAAAATAACATGAAAGAACTAGTAACTGAGCTGAAATGGCATGAAATGATCAACTGAAAATACTGAAAACTAAAATAACTAGAATATAACTGATATGGTCTATAATAACCCTGGTTGATGGTCATAAACATTCCTTAAGTCTAAAATTCTGAGTTTGAGACACTGTAATAAATTGATTTGAGCTGAACTGCACTGAGAAATCTTAGAGTGAGTAAACTGACTAGTGGGAGAGTCTATAACCGATATTTAACCACGTGAGCTAGATGTGGAGTCTGATGTATACACCCCAACGGTAGGACCCAATATACCTTGCTACAACATCAAGGCATGAAATGGATGATCACTAAAGTCTAGGGCGAATTAGGCCAAGTAATACTGTAACCTACGTTGGCAACATCGTTCAAGGAACTTGGGTGCGCTGGAACCCCGGTCAGCTCAGTGCTAAGTCCTACTTCCACTTGAAAACCTAAAATGAACTACTAGGCTGCTAGCTCGAAACTGGGGTCCAAGACTAGTTAGGGGCATATAACTGTAAGTACCCTTAGAGCCTTATCGGACCATATTCTAAAACTGAGTTCTAGACTGGTCAGAGCTGCTTATCAGGAAGCGTCGTAACCATCTAAGAACAAACTGTAAACTAAACTGGGGTCCTGAGGATGGTCAGAGCTATATATCTAAAATGTCATGACCAACTAATGTACCAAAAACTAGATTCTGAGTTTGATTCTGATAACTCGGAGGCACCACTGACACCTCGGGAAGAGACCGAAGTCAAATTGATCAGTTGACAATTTTTTAATAGTTTTAAAGAGGTTCTATGTTCTATTGAACTGAATTACTTAAAAGCTAATAGAGAACTCAACTCTTTCCAACAACATTGGAATTTCATAATATGACGATATTTCAAGAATTTATAGGGGTTTCATCCAACAAAGGTAAAATCATTCTCCTCAATGGAATAATTGCTCATATATATATATATATAATACGAATTTCTAGGATATAC
>JACEIK010008848.1:23480-58313 GCA_018107945.1 Datura stramonium
TGATTTACATTCAGAATAGAAATATATCTAAAAGTCTTATTAGTCAATTAAGGAATCGGTTATGTATGGCTAGAGCATGAAATTCTTTTATCACAGAAATTTAGATTAAGGTTCATGATTCTTAAATTTGATAGTAGTTGAAAGTTCCAATCCATAGGCAATAATTCTTTACTAGAAATCGAAGAAAAGATTAACTGAATAGTATTGATAAATTACTTCCCTGCATGTTCGTTTTAACCTCAGCTTTCTCATTACTATTGTTCAGACTGACTTTATAATTTTGCCTTAGATTCTTATTAATTAGTAAACTTAAACTCTCAAAATATTTTTTATCTGCTTGATTGCATTCTTAAAGATATAGTTCACTAACGCTTGAGTTAATTAGTACCGTAGCTCAGTCCCTGTGGGATCGATACTTGGAATTAATTAAGACACTTTACTACTTGTTCGACCACGTGCACTTGCGTATAGTTACCACATCATCGAACAAGTTTTTGGCACCATTGCCGGGGACTGGAAATTGGTAAAATTATTTTCTTAGTGTTAGTTTACAAATTCTATGTAAGTGCTGATAACTTGGTCTTAGCCTTTCTATTGCAGATATTGAATTTGGTTGAACACTGGCAAGAGATAAGGAGTTGGTGGATTCATACATAGAGCCGGAAAGAAAATTCCATCGTCAAAGAAGGGAAGCTCTAGAGATGAAGCTGCAGTTTCTAAGACAGACAATCCTGGAGAAATAATAGAATCCACCACTTGTGAGGGAAGTGTTAGTGCTCGAGGAAATGGCAGCAAGGCCGATTCGCGAAGTGGCAATCCCACATGCTAATAATGTTACATCTAGTATTCGTAGACCAGAGCCAAGAGGGAGGTTTGAGCTTAAACAGAACATGGTGCAATTGTTGCACACCAGTGGGCAATTCACAGGTCTCCCTCATGAAGATCCACAACAACATCTCCAAAAGTTTTTGGAGATAAGTGACACTTACATCCTTCTTTGGAGTATCATCCATTCTGTAAGGCTTACATTATTCCCATTCTCATTGTGGGGGAAACGAGGTGGTTGAAGATGAATCACTAACTCTATCACCACTTGGGATGATCTTGCAAGAAAATTTTGTTACGATTCTTTCCATCCGGAAAACAGCAAGGCTGAGAAGTCGGATTCTATGTTTTAAACAAGAGAGGGTGAAATCTTTATCAAGCTTGGGAAAGGTTCACATCAATGTTAAGAGTTTCCTCACCATCACCAGTCCAATGATGTGTTGGTGCATACTTTCATAGAGGGTTTGGAACCCCACCAAAAATTTTGCTGAATACCATTGAGATGGGGTACAAGCATTAGAAAAGACTTATGAGGAGCTATATACTTTGTTAAATCGTATTTCCCCGGGAAATCCAGAGTGGAATGCGGACTCTTTAGGAGAAGGAACAAGGAAAGCGGCAAAGAGTCTTTGGTGGATGGTTTACAACTATGTTTGCAGATATTTAACGTTGCAAAATTAACTCAACACACCCACTTGACGGTATGATCTTGAATCAACCACAAGCCCCAGTTAATGTTAGTGCAGTAGGTTTGGTATGAAGTATGCAGGGTAATGAACACTCAGTTGAGTGTTGTGGTGCAAATCCAGATTCATTGAACTTTGTTGGGAACGTCCGGAGAAATAATCACCCCGAGTATGGAAACAATTGCTGAGATTGGAGGAATCATCAATTTCTCTTGGGTAGTAACGGCCATCAAGGGCAGAGTTCGAATCAGGGTGTGCGAGAGAAATCAAGGGGGGATGCAGAATTACCAGTCTCAATACAGAGGAAACAATGCACCTCCTCCACCACCCATCAGCATTGAGGAAATGTTAAAAACAATGATAGCTAACAAGCGCAAATGCGGCCTAATTATGTGAAATTATTTGCAAACTTGAAAAAACCAGCGAGTTAGCTACAAAGGCGTTGGAGTACTAGTTTGGACAACTAGCTGGAGCTCAAAACACCAGGCCCAGAGGAGGACTACCGAGTGACACTGACATGAATCCCAAGTAGGTTAATGCAGTTACCACAAGGAGTGGATTACAACTCATGGAGGTGGAACCCGGAAAGACCACCTCAGGTCGGGAGTAGTGGAGAAAGATGGGGAACATAATGATGAGAAGAGGGGAAGGAGAAGGCAACGAGGTAGAAAGACCACCACCCCGTTCCCTCAAAGATTAAAGAAACACAAGGAGGAAGCTTGCTTTAAAAAGTTCATGGAGGTGCTTAAGCAGTACATTAATTTACCTTTGGTTGATGTTTTGTAGGGAGTGCCGAAATGTGCAAAGTATATCAGGACATCGAGCTAACAAAAGTAGATTGATGGAGTACGCTACGGTGGTGCTTGCGAGATGCACTTCCCGGATACAGAACAGGTTGCCAACAAAGCTCAAGGACCTAGGGCTTTACAATTCAGACACAATCGGGAAAAAGTATCCGAGCTCGCGTATGTGACTTGGGAGCGTGCATAAACTTTGATGCCGAGATTGGTGTTCAAGAAGTTGGGGCTGGGCAGTCCTAGACCAACTACAATGATCTTGCAATTAGCATACCATTCTTTGGCAAGACCAGATGGCATTGTGGAGGACGTGCTAGTGTAAGTGGGTTCCCTTATCTTCCCCGGTAAGTTTTATTGTCCTATATTTTGAGCCGGTGCGAGAAGTCCCATTTATTTTGGGACATCCTTTCTTAACAACCGGGGAGAGCTTTGATTGATGTGTTGCGGGGCAGCTAAACATGCGAACACATGACAAAGTGGAGGTATTTGATTTGTATAAGGCCATGAAGCTTACGGCCATCTATGAGAGCTTTCGGCAATCAATGTGCTAAACGAAGAAGCAATTCTTCGGATAAGTAGTATCTCAGGAGGCAAGACTTTCAGCTTCATTGTTGAGTCCTGGAACCGTACCAAAGCATCTATTGAGGAATCACCAAAACTGGAGTTGAAAACATTGCCTCCACATCTGAAATATGTATTTTTGGGGGAAGATGACACCTTGCCAGTCATCATCTCCGTGGGCCCCGAGAAACGGAGGCACGAGGTAAAGGAGGCATTGGTGGTTCTCAAGAGGGAAGAAAGCAATGGGCTGGCAAATGTCGAGATTTAGGGGTATCAATCATCTTTTGCACACGAAATTTTATGGAGGAAGAACAAACCAACTGTACAACATCAGCGGAGGTTGAATCCGTGATGTAATCAGAATGGCTTGATGTAGGTGTAGTCTATCCCATCTCGGATAGCGAATGGAGATTCCCAGCCCCGTTCGTGTGTCCCAAAGAAAGGAGGGATGACCGTGGTCACCAACGAGAAGAATGAGTTAGTCCCTACACACACACACAGTCACGAGTGGCGAATTTGCATGGACTACAAAAAGCTCAATGAGGCCACAAGAAAAGATCACTATCCTATCCCGTTTATTGATCAAATGCTAAATTGATTAGCTGGGAAAGAATATTATTGTTTCCTTGATGGGTAATGCGGCTATAACCAAATAACCATAGACCGGAGAGGACATGAGAAGACTACTTTCGCATGTCCTTATGGGACATATGCTTTCAGGCGGATGCCATTTGGTCTATGCAATGCACCCGCCCATTCCGGAGATGCAATGCTTTAAGGCGGATGCCATTTGGTCTATGCGATCATTCACGATATGGTGGAAGATTTCGTCGAGGTATTTATGGATGATTTTTCTGTTTTCGGTAATTCGTTCGCTACTTGTTTGCAGAATCTTGACAGGTGCTAGCTCGTTGTGAAGACTCAACTTGTACTCAGCTGGGAGAAATGTCATTTTTAGTCAAAGGAGGGTATCGTCCTTTGCCATAGAAGTGTGTCTTGCAAGGGGTTGGAGGTCGATCGTGCAAGGATCAAATTTATTGAAAAAGCTACCACCACGTAGCCGATGAAGGGTGTTCGCGGTTTTCTCGGACATGCGGAGGTTCTGAGCGGTTCATCAAGAACTTCTCCAAAATTTCTATACCAATATACGGAGTTGCTAGAAAAGATATGAAGTTCGAGTTTGATGAGATTGTGTCAAAACATTCGAGGAGTTGAAACGGGGAAGTTGATAGAAGCACCTATTCACATTTCTCCGGATTGGGAGCAACCGTTTCAACTAATGTGATGAAAGTGATGTGGCTATAGGAGCTGTATTGGGGCAGCGGAGGAATAGAATTTTTCATTCTATTCTTTATGCAAACAAAACCTTTGGACGCAGCCCAAGTCAATTATACGAGTCATGGAAAAGGAGATGCTAGCATTGGTGTTCGCGTTTGATAAATTCAGGTCCTATTTTGTGGGTTCTAGAGTAGTGGTGTATACCGATCATCCTGCGATTCGATATCTATTTAACAAGAAGGATGCAAATCCGGGGCGTCGGATGGATCTTGTTGTTACAGAGAGTTTGAGCATGAGATTCGGGACGAAGGGAGCGAGAATCAGTGGGAGATCACCTATCGCGATTGGAAAGCGTTCGCATATGAAGGAAGGCGACAACATCAAAGAAGAGTTCCCGGATGAGCAGCTCTTCGCAATAAGGAAGATGAAATCCTTAGTATGCATACATTGTGAATTTTCTAATGAGTGGAGTCTATCCACTTGAGGCTACGGCTAAACGGAGAAAGTTTGAGACATGATTGCGGAGTATTAATATGTCACGCCCCGCCTTAGAGGTATGGCGCTTTTGGTGCCCTAGTAGGACCTGGACTGCCTAACTGGTTAGCCTAGGCATCTGGTGCCTGGCTAGCTTTATTTACGATTTTGGGAACAAGGCTATATAATGGTTGTAAACACAGCCTCCGCCCGAGTTGGGCCTATAGCCACACAATGAATGCAACAACGGCTAACCGAAGCATTCCCATAACAAGGAACCTATGCGGGCCGACAAGGCCACCATGTTGTCTAGTCATCTGAACTCAACATGAGAATACTGGAATGCTACGTGACCAGCAAGGTCACCACTACTATCAAACAATGGCCCACACGGCCAACATAAACAAAAATGCTAAACGGCCATAACAAACTGCACACGACCTCACCACGACCTGACTCAAGCCCGGCCAAGGGAGATAAATACATACAATACGCAAGCCTCTATGAGTAATGATAGAAATGATTGGGATAGGGCCCCGACCTACCCCTCTTTGTACAACAAAAGGAAAAGAGCTACCTCGGGAAATCGGGCTCCGAATGACGGAGGCGATAATCTATAATTTATTTGGAATCACGAGGGATCGCCTCTCGTCTATGAGTACTGCAAGCAAGTAATGCAGCACCCAGTGGGGCGTCGGTACCGCTGGTACTGAGTATGCAACAACTAAAATAATACAACTAAATAGTAAACACATAACTAGCAAATGCGAATAGAAGGAGATAAGGCGAATGCGGAAGAAACTAGCTATGAACTGAATCGGGCTTTTGTGCTATGATAGAGGCAGAGCGTACACAGCCGTCACGGCCTGCTGTCTATTAACTAGTATATAGCACATAAATAGATATACATGTAGCAAGCTTAGAGCCAATACCAACCCCCATAAAGCTAGGATGGCGCCAAGCAAACAAACAATCTATATACTTTACAGGGTTAAGGCTTGACTAAAAATAAGTCCTCCCATCATCTTCTAACTAGGAGCACCTCTGCCGGCCCCCTAGGTTTCCGGATCGGGCCATAGCCTCCGATATAAATAACCTGTCTGGTCGAAGGACTCACATGCTAGCTATCTTATGCTTGAAAGCATGCTCATTCCCTAGGCGCTGCGCTCAATAGAGCTATACGTCTTGTAATGAATGACTGATGTAGAGCTTCATCCCATCTTCGTCCAAACTGGGGATGGCATGCCACTCCTTGGAGTGGCGTAAACCCACACCGCGCTCGGTGGGCGTACGATTACCAACCCGAGGCGGCGAGGACGCTGTAAGATGTCCCCTCACAATGTCAGTCTCGACAGAACAATAAGCACATATATATGAAAGCATGTTTAGCGAAAGTACTATACAAATCTGATTTCCATTCTGATCTCTTTCTATATTATCTTGATTCTTTCTTGCTTTATCTTGAATGCGCTGATCTTTTTCTAACTACAAGGCTAATGTGTAGCCAGATACTATACATGCATTTGGCTAATCTGTAGCCAAGATATAAACTGTCGAGTAGCTAATACGTGTAAGTACTATCTGTCTATCTAATTTTACTTTACTGCTTGTATTCTGATTATATATGCCACATATTCTAAAAACATGCTTGCTAATCACATACCAGGCTATCTTGATGCAGGAATGCTAACTCGTCATTTGGCGCATGCTTTACTAACTTTCGGATTGAGTATGATATAACATCGCAAACCAAACTTACTAAACTTGCACAATACTCAACATATCCAACTCCGGGAATTCTATTACGGAGTCTACTATGATATACAAGGCTAAAGCTATTAACACCGAAGCGGCTTTACATGCCTTAACTTGAGTTATCCGACTATCGGACGAAGCTCGGTCAGTACTCCAGCTATTTCTCCCAACTACATTCATATACACGTCAATTAGTACTAAAATTCATCCACTTTATTCTGAAAGGCAACGTCACTTTCGATATATTTATACCCTAAACTTGAAACTTATCGAAGATGGTGAAAACTTGCTATTTTCGGATGTCGGAGAGGGAGAAGTGTTCACTTTTAGGCTAGGAGCACATTAACACTAATTTGGAGCAATTCCACTTACCTTAGCTCGGTAGCTCTATGATTTGCCGGCCGAGCTCAAAACTAAATCGTGGGCTCCCTGCTACTTAATACCTCGATGTCGAGGTTAATTTGAATTTGGACTATGTTTGGCACGTAATCAAGCGATATTTTTCTAATCCTCTTCGTACCCTCTATCGTCTCTCACGGTTTCTGGAAATAATATGATGTTTAATGAAAATAAACTGAAGTGGGGCTTTATGGCCGGGACTGGCCCAACGTGTCATGGAGCCAACGCGGAGGCCCGAAAACCTCCCGTGTGTGTACCATCGCGGAGAGCTTGCCCCGGCTCCTTCCGCGATGGTTTGACAGGTTTCTTGTCTAATCTTTTTCCAGACCTTTTTCTACTGCGTATGACTTTCAAGTACGCTTAACCAACACACCAAATAGGCCATCTATGTGCCGGGTGTCTTACGGGGTGTAACATTCTCCCCCCTTAGAAACATTCGTCCTCGAATGAAAACTGGTATTTAGAGCTTCTCAACATATTCAACTTATTTCCTAGGGAAATTTGGCGTGATTTCCCCTATAATATGGACTATAACAAAACCTGAAACTCAGAAAAGTCCATTACAGGTACTCCACACAATACTATAGGATTCATGTGATAGCTAAAAATCGATCTTTTCATTTATACAATTACAAACCATAAGGCACTTTGCGCAGGTAACAATACTAGCATACCTGTCGCACGACTAGACTTGAAATAAATGTGGATATCTGATTTTTGTATCTTCCTCCACCTCCCACGTCATCTCCTCTCGATTCTTGTTACGCCACAGCCTTTGTGAGGATGCAATATCTTTGGTCCTCAATGCAGAATGCATGCATGCTATGATGTCTTCCGGAACTTCTCTTCATAGGCCAGCTCTTACGTAACACGAGATATCACCGGAATGGAGCCTTTCTGGTGGTCTCCTATGCATTTCCCAGCATAGATACATGAAAGACCGGATGAACAAATTCTAATTCTGGAGCCAAGTTCAACTCACTTATGCCACTCGGCCTATCCTTATTAGTGGGTAAGGCCCAACAAATCTTGGACGTGAGCTTACCTTTCTTGCCAAATCTCATCACTCTTTCCTCGGTGATACTTTCAGAAATACCCAGTCATTGAGTCTCTGTGTCGTACATCTGCATACGACTTCGGCGGCTGTGCGGTCGATGGCTCGATGGCTTTGCCTTCTCTCTGGCTTCTTGAATAATGTCACAGCCCAATCAACGCTAATTCTCCTACCAAACCAGCCAGCCAGACGATCTACATTTTTGCCCAGTATAAAGCCTCGAAGGGCGCCATCTGGATAGGCGAGTGATAGGCATTGTTATAAGAAAACTCGATTAACGGCAAATGCTCATCCCAACTACCTCAAAAATCTAGCACACACGCCCGTAGGCATGTCCCCGAGCGTCTGGATAGATGCGTTCATCTTATCCATCTGTCTGAGGTGGAATGTTGTACTCAAATTAATCTGCGTACCCAAACCACTCTAAAACGACTACCAAAATCTAGTTGTAAATTGGCTCCTCTATCGAGAGATGATAGATGCGGCACTCCGTGTAATCTAACTATTTCTCTAATATATAATTCGCCATAATCTTCGGCCGAGAAATTAGCTTTCACTAGCAGGAAGTAGGCTGATTTGTCAGTCTGTCTACTATCACCCATATAGAATCATGTCTATATGCGGTACGTGGTAATCCTGCCACAAAATCCATATTCAATGCTTCCCTTTTCAAGAGAGAGACCTGAAGCTATGTCTGAGGATTAACCCTTCAGTTTCCAATGTTCTGCTCTGTTGCAGGTTAGGACACTGGGCTATGAATTCAACAATTTCTCTTTTCATACCTGGCCACCAGTAGTTTTCTTTGATATCATGGTACTTTTCGTCGCGCCGGGGTGAAGAGAGATAAGCGGGCGTAATGTACCTTAATCATGTCTATTTGGCGGAGCCCAAACCTCTGAGAACTGAAGCCAAGCCTTGTATATCATCCTCTGTTATCTGGAAATCTGGCGCTTTACCTTGCTGAATTATGCCTTAGCTTGGACCAGATCAGGGTCCTCATTTTGCATTCTTTTACCTCCCACAACCAATGACGACACGGCGGTATTCGATTACCGCTGTTGTCCGTCATTTCTATTATACGAACAACTAAATTGACCAATTGGTGTATTTCTCTGGATAGATCCCATTGTTCGGCTACAAGTACACCAAACTCCTATATATTTTCATGGCTAAGGGCATTTGTTACTACATTATCTCTTCTTGATTGATACAAAATATTCATATTCAAAGAACTTGGCACATAATTGGTGGTTATACGGCTTATCATGCCGGAGAAACCGACAGGTAATCTACGGTATAGCTAAGAGCTTATCGGCCTTCTGGCCGCATGCTAAGGCTACTTGTTCTTTACGGAATAACCTAAATGACCATCTGCGCACCTTGTGCCTTTATGCGTCAGAGGATCCCGATAATGATCATGATCTCATGTCCCAGCCCGATTAACCTTGAATATTGAATAGGCTAGGTTAAATGACCTGAATGTTGCGTGGTCTAACAATGCCCTAAATGTCCTTACTCGAGCATCGTGGCTCATGCATAACTGCCGAGTTGTGGGCATCTAACTGCTTTGTTATTCTACGCAGCGAACAGGCGGAAGGCCCAGGCTTAATCGGACTTACTCCCAAGCGATTAATCTCTGGATCTTCACGGGGAGTCTACTGATCTCCTTGTGTAGTAAAAACACCGTGCTAGCGAGGAGATACTACCAATTTCTTACGCCTTGTGTATCCACTTGGATTTATATTCTTTTGTTCTAGAAATTTCAGTCTTATGAACCATTTCGTATAGGCGAGCCTTACACTAGGGCTCTATATTTGAATATCTTACGAGAACCGGGTGAAATACTAGTACATTGCGGCTACTTATGTGGACCTTTCTTGGGGTGCCACGGAGCTTATCCGTCTCAGACCCAATTTTGGCTGACTTACGGGGTGTTTCCACATAATAACTGCTAGGTTGGCTAAGGCCGACTCTCACCTACAAGGTTGGAAAAAAAACAGTGTACGACCACTTAACATTAGTGGAAAAATGATTAGTATTGCTAACCTCGAAGTATGCCTTATTCGGTCTCTACTTCTGGTTGGCACATGCACTAATATTGCTGATCTTTAGGGATGCTTCCTATTATAATACGGGCGCCCAGGTTGGTCGTTAGACCGTCTAGCTAACGCCCTTATCATCTAAACCACCTTATTTAGGTTACTAACTCTTGTAAGCTTCTAAAGCCTAGATGCGGCAACAAACATATAAGTGCATTAACTCAATAACTGAAAACTAAGACAGTTTCTATGGCTTCATACATAAATCACACTTACCTGCTCCTTGTCTTCCCTCTTTTTTGCGAGGGGTCCCGCCATCATGATACGTATATACTTCCTAGCGACTAACTAGAATGCAGTGTGATTGTAACCCCTATTGGCAGCTGCTCATAGCATATCTGTTATCTGTACATATATATCAATAACTACGTTCAATACATACTGAATTCCGTAGTGATACGTAATCTACGACATACTTTCTTGAATTTCATACGCTGCATGATATACGCTACGGTCTAATAATAACTCCTGCCCTCTCTCTTATCATTTCATTGGATTTTCGTATTCTGGAGCTTAACAACATGCCTTAATTATGGTCTACTATTGAAATTTCATATCTTACAATGTGGGGTCAACCTTCGAATCTTGTGGCCTTACTTGGCATTATAATGAGAGACCATAAGCGTGCTTGGGTCTCATCTCCGGGCCGCACAAGATTAGAGTCTCTGTATCGATAGTTTCCCAACTTCTCCGTAGGCGGACCGCGCAGCATTCTAAACCGCAATCTTACTTTCTCTTAACTGTCAGTCCGAGGCTTAGTCCTTAACACGTTATTACATCAATTTGGGGATGATTCTAATTTCCCAGCAAAATACGGTATTCCACCTTCTTCCCCTTATTTTACTTGAGCTGAACTCTGGGGTTCCAGGTACCTGCCTTTCATTGTTAACAAGATTACTAGTTTAAGTCTCAGCTCATGCCTCTTCGACTTGCGAGTTAGACCCATGTGATTCGCAAGACCTCCTATCTTTCGGTATCACAACTTGAATCATAACTATAATCTTGCAGGAATGTCTAGCTGTCTGTTAGCATATATGGCGGACTTGGCATTTTTTTGACTCGAACTTGACTATTACTAGGCATTCATCACTGGTCTTTTACTCTGCTTGAGTAAGCTAGCGGTCTTACTTTCTCTTACGGCTTATTACACTTGAAAGTCACTTTACTTACATAATCATAGAGGCTCTTTACGCTCTCTAACACTTACTGGAATTAATCAATCCGTCTTTACTTGCTGCTTAATTTGGGCAACCTCACCTTAATTCTCCTTTTACTATACTGGAATCAAAATCAAAAGGTAGAATAGCCTTTTTTCTTATTGCAATAATACGAAGACATGGGCTTGTACCACATCGAAAAGATGGAGATGGGAATCCTGCATTTCCCTCTCTTTCTCACCTTATCTAATAATCTGGTGACTATTATCTTAAACGAGATATTATATATAATAAATAAAGTTAACTCGTATGTACGTTATACTTTTAGCTTCCTTGTCTAAAAGCGTAGATACAGAGCTATCGGAGAAGTATTTGTCGTGCAAACGGCTCCCTGATGTGAGGGGAGCTGCTGGGGAGATGAATAAGCCTCTATATCGCCCTCAGCTCGAGACTCTCAATGAGTGAGGCATCTGGCGGTGCCTTCTCCTGGCTGTTGTATCTTATCTTACGCCTCTGATAGAGTATTGTTGATCTGTCTTCGTATCTGTAACCAAAGAATCGAGTAAGTTTTTAGGGACTCCAACCCTATACTGTACCGCTCTATAGCACGACTGAATGAGAAAGAAGAGAAACCATCCTATCATGCCTCGCAGCCTCCTGCCTATAGTATGTGGTGCACAACTCATCAATAGACAAGACTCTACCCAGCACGGCTTGCGAGACTCACAGGATACGACGTTACTCTAATACCAAGTTTGTCACGCCCCGCCTTGGGGAGGTATGACTGGCGCCTGGTGCCCTAGTAGGACCTGGACTGCCCCAACTGGTGAGCCCTAGGCACATCTGGTGCCTGGCTAGCTCTATTTCTGATTACGGGAACAAAGAGGCTATATAATGAGCGTAAACCTGACCTCCGGCCGACTAGGCCTATAGCCACTGTAGTGCAACAACAGCTAACCAAGAAGCATTCCCATAACAAGGAACCTATGCGGGCCAAACAAGGCCACCATGTTTATCTAGTCATCGAACTCAACATGAGAATACTGGAATGCTACGTGACCAGCAAGGTTACCACTACTATCAAACCTATGGCCCCACCACGGCCAACATAAATAGAAATGGTAAACGACTATAAAAAACTGCACGGCCTCACACGACCGGCTCAGCGCGACCCACGGGGAGATAAATACCCAGCCCACAATCTCACCAAGCCTCTATGAGTAATGATAGAAATGATCGGGCGGGGCCCCGACCTACCCCTCTTGTACAACAAAAAGGAAAAAAGATACACCTAAAATCAGGCTCGAATGACGGAGGCTGATGACTCTATAGCTGTTTGGAATCACGAGGGGATCGCCTCCTCGTCTATTAGTACCTGCGGCAAGTAATGCAGCGCCCCATTGTACGTCAGTACCGCTGGTACTAGTATGCAAAGGAATTTGAAATAATACAACTAAATAGTAAACACATAACTAGCAAATGCTGAATTGCAGGAGATAACTGAATGCGAAGAAACAGATATGAAGCTGAATCGGGCATTATTGTCTTGTGATAGGAGCAGGGCGTACTGTGGCGCGACGGCCTGCTGTCTATTAACTAGTATATAGCACAAAAATAGATATACATGCCAGCAAGCAGAGCCAATACCAACCCCCATAAGCCGGATGGCGCCAAGCAAACAAACAATCTATATACCCCTACCCAGGGTCAAACCATTAAAATAAGTCACTCCACTCATCTGCTAACTAGGAGCACCTCGCCGGCCCCTCACGGGTTTCCATTTCCGGGCCATATCCTCCGAGCTAAAAATAAGCGTGTCTCGAGTCCGAAGGACTCACATGCTATCAGTAACTGAAACTATATCTGTTCCACAGGTGCTTTAAAAACAACGGGGCTATACATGTTTTGTAATGCGATCAGCGATATGGGGCTTCATCCCATCTTCGTCCAAATTAGGACGGCATGCCCTCCTTGGAGTGACGTAAGCCACCCGCTCGGTGGGCGACACGATTACCAACCTAGGGGCGGCGAGGACGCTCAATGAATGCCCTCACAACAACATCAAGTCTCAACAAACAATAAGCACAATATGCTTAAGCGTGTTTAAGCGAAAAGTACTATGCGAAATCGATTTCTCATCTTGATCTCTTTCTAAATTATATTTGATTCTTTACTGCTTTTGCCTGAATCTGTGATCTTTTCTAACTAGAGAATAATCTCTGCTAGCCAAGATTACTATACATACATTTTGGCTAATACGTAGCCAAGATATCGTCTATCTGTTTGAGTGGCTAATACGTGCTTGAGGATACTATCTGTCTTTACGATTTTACTTTACTAATTTGTATTCGATTATATGCCACATTATTTTAAAAACATTCTTGCTAATCACATACCGGGCTATCACGGAAGTGCGGAATGCCCTAATGTATTGGCATGCCTTTACTAACTTTCGGATTGAGTATGATATAACAACGCCAAACCAAACATACAAACTTGCACAATACTCATCATTCAACTCTAGGAATTCTATTACGGAGTCTACTATATTATACAAGGATAAAGAGCTAGTAGCACTAGCAGAAACTGGCTACATACCTTAACCTCAGGTTATCCGACTATGGGACGAAGCTCGGTCGGTACTCGACTATTTCTCCCAGCGCATTCATACACGTCAATTGGTACTAAAATACATCACTATTCAAAAGACAACGTCACTTTCGATATATTTATAGCCTAAACTTAGCTTATCGAAGGCGGTGAAAACCTGGTACAGTCGGAAAGGGAGGGAAGTGTTCACTTTTAGGCTAGGAGCACATTGACCCTAATTTGGAACAATTCCACTTACCTTAGCTCATTGGCTCGAAGATTTGCCGACCGAATTTCACAAACTAAATCGTAGGAATGCTCCCTGTGCAATACTCGGTATACGAGGTTAATTTAGTTGGACTACGTTTGACGGCGTAATCGGCGATATTTTCTAATCTTCTTACGTACCCTTTGTCGTCTCTCACGGTTTCTTGTCACGCCCCGCCTTGGGGGGTATGACTGGCACCTGGTGCCCTAGTAGGACCTGGACTGCTAGTGGTGACTAGTACCTTTAAGTTACTGGCTAGCTCTATTTCGATTTAAGAGACAAGGGCTATATAATGAGTACATCAAACACATCCTCAGGCCAATGGGCCTATGGCACTTGTGAATGCAACAACAGCTAACCAGAAGCATTCACATAACAAGGAACCTATGCGGACCGACAAGGCCACCATCTTTGTCAGTCATCTGAACTCAACATAGAGAGTACTAAATACTACATGACAAACAAGGTCACCATTTACCTATCAAACTATGGCCCCACCGTAACATAAATAGAAATGCTAATCGACTATAACAAACTGCACGGCCTCACGGTAGCTCCAGCACGACCCACGGGGATATAAATACATACAATACGTAAGGCTCTATGAGTAATGATAGAAATGATCGGAATGATTACCGAACTACCCCTCTTGTACAACAAAGGAAAAGAGCTATACCTCACAAATCAGGCTCGGATGACAGGAGCTGATGACTCTATCAGCTCATATAATCCTAGGGATCTCCTCGTCTATGAGTACACGAGGCAAATGTGCGGTGCCTATGGGGCGTCGATGCAGAGGCCCAGTGCGAGTATGCAAAATATTAAATAATACAACTGAATAGTAAACATAACTAGCAAATTTTTAATAGCAGGAGATAACTGAATCTGAAAAAGCAGTATAAGCTGAATCGGGCTTTTTACACATGTGTGATAGGGCGGAGAGAGGGCATTACACTGTGACGCGGTGGCACATTTGTCTATTAACTAGTATATAGCACATAAATAGATATAGATGTAGCAAGCGAGCCAATATAGCCCCATAAGCTGGAACTGGCGCCGAGAAAGCAAACAGTATACCCTACTGAGGTCAAACCGATAAAGCTAAGTCACTCACTCATGCACCAAACTAGGAGCACCTGCAGCCATGACCCTTGGGTTTGGCTCAGACCATAGCCTCCGATATAAATAATCGTGTCGAGTCTGAAGGACTCCTGTGCTGTATCTGTAACTGAAACTGTATCCATTCCACACAGGCGCTAGCGCTCAACGGGGAGCTATACGTGCTTGTAATGTTGATCGGCTGATATGGGGAAAGCTTCATCTATTTCGTCAAGCGAGGGCATGCGCTCCTTGGTGGCGTAAACCCACCCGCAGTTGGCGACACGATTACCGACCCGGGCGGCGGGCGACAGCTCAATAAGATGCCCTCACAACAACATCAAGTCTCAACAAACAATAAGCACAATTTAGGCAAGCACGTTTAACGAAAAGCTAAAATCTGATTTCTCATTCTGATCTCTTTACGTATTATACGTGATAACTCTTGCTTTATGAATCTGTGATCTTTTCTAAGCACATAGGAGGCTAATGCAGCAGCCAAGGTCATCATCTATTTGAGTGGCTAATGCAGCTGGCCCGGGATACTATGCGTACCATCTAATTTACTTTACTAACTTGTATTGATTATATGCCACATTATTCTAAACATGCCTGCTAATAACGCTACTGGGCTATAATGAGTGTGGAATGCTAACTCATGGGTCAGCGCATGCTTTACTAACTTTTGGATTGAGTAGCAAAATAACAACGCAAACCAAACTTACTAAACTTGCACAATACTCATCATTCAACTCAGGAATTCTATTACGAGTCTACTATGATATACAAAAGGCTAAGCTATTAACTTGCCGAAGAAACTGGCAAAATCCCTTAACCTCGAGTTATCCAGCTATCGGGCGAAGCTGGGGTCGGTACTCGACTATTTCTCCAAGCGCATTCATATACCCGTCAATTATTTTAAAATACATCACTATTCTGAAAGACAACGTCACTTTTGATATGTTGCTGGCTAAACTTAGGCTTATCGAAAGACAATTAGAAACTTGTATTTTTGGAAGTCCGGAGAGGAGAAGTGTTAACTTTTAGGCTAGGAGCACATTGACACTAATATGGAGCAATTCCACCCGCCAGCTAGGTAGCTCTACGATTGCCGGCCGGAGTATGCGAAACTAAATCCCGTAGGAATGCTCCCTGCTTAATACCTCGGTATCTGAGGTTAATTTGGATTTGGACTACGTTTGACGGTGTAATCAGCGATATTTTTCTAGTGTACCCGTTACCCTTTGTCGTCTCTCACGGTTTCCTTGTCACGCCCCCGCCTTGGGGTTATGACTGGCACCTGGTACCCTAGTAGGACCTGGTCTGCTAACTGGTGAGCCTAGGCACATTTGGTGCACAGCTGGCACTCTATTACCGTTGCGGGAACCAAGGGGGCTGTAATGGGCGCCAAAGACGATACTCCGCCGGCCCCGGGCCTATTGCCCTTGTGAATGCGGCAACAGCTAACTAGAAGCCTCCCATAACGAGGAACCAATGCGGGCCAAACAAGGCCACCATCTTTGTCTAGTCATCTGAACTCAGCATACAGAAGTGCTGAATGCTCGTGAACAAAGGTCTGCTACTAACTATGGCCCCACACGGCCAACATAAACAGAAATGCTAATCGACTATAACAAACTGCACGGCCTCCACGACATGCTCAACTGACCACAGGAGATAAATACATACAATCTGCAAGCCTCTATGAGTAATGATAGAAATGATTGGGACAGTGCCCCGAACTACCCTATTTTTGTACAACAAAAGGAAAAGAGCTACACCTCTAGAAATCGGGCTCGGATGACAGGAGTGATGACTCCTATAGCTCGCTGGAATCATGAGGATCGCCTCCTCGTCTATTAATACCTGCAAGTAAGTAATACAGCGCCCCAAGGGCGTTGAAATACCGTGATGCGCCCAGTATGCTGCATTGCAATAGCTGGCGAATAGTAAACACACTAACTTAGCAAATCTTTGAATAGAAGGAGATAACTAAATGCGTGGGCGATATGAGGGCGAATCGAGTTTACGTACGCGATAGGGAGGAGCGTATCTATAGACGCGGTGGCCTCTTTGTCTGTTAACTAGTATATAGAACATAAATATATATACATGTAGCAAGCAGAGCCAATACCAACCCCCATAAGCCGGATGGCGCCAAACAAGCAAACAATCTATATACCCCTACCGGGTCAAAACCGTAAAAAATGATCACTCCACTCATCTGCAAACTATGAGCACCTCTGTATTGGTTCCGGCTCAGGCCTGTACTCCAATATAAATGCTTAGTGTGAGTCCAGGGACTCTGTCTTATCACGCCAGCGACGTATGCGCCAACCTGGGCGCTTGCGCTCAACGGGCTATCTGTACTGTAATGTTGATCAGCCTGATATGGGGAAAGCTTCATCCCATCTTCGTCCAAGCTGGGGACGGCATGCCACTCCTTGGAGTGGCGTGAAATCCACCCACTCAGTGGGCTACACGATTACCAACCCGGGGCGGCGGACACTTAATAAGATGCCCTCACAACAACATCAAGTCTCAACAAACAATAAGCACATATATATAGCAAGAATGTTTAACTGAAGAGTACTATCTGAAATGTGATTTCACATTATGATCTCTTTCTGTATTATACTGATTCTTCTATGCTTTATGCGAATTTGTGATCTTTTTCTAGCCACAAGGCTAATGCGTAGCCAAGATACTGTCTAAATATTGTTTGGCTAATCTATAGCCAAGATATCATTTGTCTGAGTGGCTAATCTGTAGCCAGGATACTATCTGTCTATCTGATTTTGCTACTAACTTGTATTCTGATTATATGCCACATTATTCTAAAAACATGCTTGCTAATCACATACTTGGCTATGCGGAGTCTAGAATGCTAACTCGCCGTTTGGTGCTGCTTTACTAACTTTCGGATTGAGTATGATATTACAACGCAAACCAAACTTACTAAACTTGCACAATACTCATCATTCAACTCCAGGAATTCTATTACAGGTCTACTATGATATACAAGGCTAAAGCTATTAACTAAGAAACTGGCTTACATACCTTAACCTCGAGTTATCCGACTATCGGACGAAATATTTCAGAGTACTCCAACTATTTCTCCAAACTGCATTCCTTATACACGTCAATTAGTACTAAAATACATCACTATTCTGAAAGACAGCGTCACTTTCGATATATTCATAGCCTAAACTTAGGCTTATCGAAAAGACGGTCGAAAACACAGTTTCGGAAGTCGGAGAGGGAGAAGTATTCACTTTAGGCTAGGAGCACATTGACACTAATTTGGAGCAATTCCACTTAACTTAGCTCGGTAGCTCGATGATTTGCCAACCAAATTTTGCGAAACTAACTACGCAGGAATGCTCTCTGCTGCTTAATACCTCGGTATCTGAGGTTAATTTGGATTTGGACTACGTTTGACGGTGTAATCGGCGATATTTTCAATCTTCTTCGTACCCTTTGTCGTCTCTCACGGTTTTCTTGTCACCCCCACCTTAGGTATGACTGGCACCTTGTACCCTAGTAGGACCTGGTCTGCTAACTGGTGAGCCTAGGCACATTTGGTGCACAGCTGGCTCTATTTTGATTTACGGGAACCAGGGCTATATAATGGGCGTAAACACGGCCTCGCGGCAGCCAGGCCTATAGCCACTTGTGAATGCAGCAACAGCTAACTAGAAGCACTCCCATAACGAGGAACCTATGCGGGCCGACAAGGCCACCATGCTGTCTAGTCATCTGAACTCAACATTGAGAGTACTGAATACTACGTGGCCAGGAAGGTGCCACTACTATCAAACTATGGCCCCACACGGCCAACATAAACGAAATGCTAATCGACTATAACAAACTGCGACCTCACGACTGGCTCAACTGACCACAGGAGATAAATACATACAATCTTAAAAGCCTCTATGAGTAATGATAGAAATGATCGGGACGGGGCCCCAAACTACCCCTCTTGTACAACAAAGGGAAAAGAGCTACACCTATGGAAATCGGACTCCGGATGACCGCTGACTGATGACTCTATAGCTCAGCCCCGGAATCACGAGGATCGCGCCTCCTCGTCTATGAAGTACCTACGGGCAAGTAATGCAGCGCCCCAATGGGCGTCGGTACTCTTGGTGCGAGTATGCAAAGCAATGAAATAATACAAGCTTGAATAGTAAACACATAACTAGCAAATGTTGAATAGCGGGAGATAAGCGAATCCGAAGAAACTGATATGAACTGAATCCCGGGCTTTCTCGTGCTGTGATAGGGCAGGAGCGTACCTGCAGACGCGGTGGCCTCTTTGTCTATTAACTAGTATATAGCACATAAATAGATATACATGTAGCAAGCAAGAGCCAATACCAACCCCCATAAGCCGGATGGCGCCAAACAAACAAACAATCTATATACCCCTACCACGGGTCAAAACCCGACCAAAAATAAGTCACTCCACTCATCTGCAAACTAGGAGCACCTCTGCTCGGCCCCACAGGTTTCGCTCGGGCCATAGCCTCGGAAATATAAATAACCGTGTCTGAAGTCCGAAGGACTCTGCCATCTTTATATCTGTGGCGAGCGCCATCTGTTCCCTAGGCGCTAGCGCTCAACAGCTATACGGCCACTGTAATGTTGATCAGCCTGATATGGGGAAAGCTTCATCCCATCTTCGTCCAAGCTGGGGATGGAATGCCACTCCTTGGAGTGACGTAAACCCACCCGCTCGATGGGCGACACGATTAACCCGGGGGCGAGGACGCTTAATAAGATACCCTCACAACAACATCAAGTCTCAACAAACAATAAGCACATATATATAGCAAGCATGTTTAAAAAGTACTATAAATCGATTTCTCATTACGATCTCTTTCTATATTATACTGATTCTTTCTTGCTTTATACTAAATGTAGATCTTTTTCTAAGCGCAAGGCAATACGCAGCCCAAGATACTATAAATACATTTGGCTAATCTATAGCCAAGATAGATGCAATAATTAGCTAATCGTGGCGGGATACTATTTGTCTATCTGATTTTTACTTTACTAACTTGTATTCTGATTATATGCCACATTATTCCACAAAAAACATGCTTGCTAATCACATATAGGCTATCTTGATGCGGAATGCCCCAACTCGCCATTTAGCGCATGCGCTACTAACTTTCGGATTGAGTATGATATAACAACGCAAACCAAACTTACTAAACTTGCACAATACTCATCATTCAACTCCGGAAGTTTCTATTGGAGTCTACTATGATATACAAGGCTAAAGCTATTAACTTCATGAAGAAAGCCCCGGATTTACATACCTTAACTTTGAGTTATCCGACTGTCGGACGAAGCTCAGTCAGTACTCGGCCTATTTCTCCCAAGCGCATTCGCCGTCAATTAGTACTAAATGACATCACTATTCTGAAAGACAACGTCACTCTCGATATATTTATAGCCTAAACTTAGGCTTATCGAAGGACAGATCGAGAAAACTTGCTATTTTCGGAAGTCAGGAAAGGAGAAGTGTTCACTTTTAGGCTAGGAGCACAATGACACAAATTTGGAGCAATTCCACTTACCTTAGCTCGGTAGCTCGACGATTTGCCAACTGAATTTCGCGAAACTAAATCCGTAGGAATGCTCCCTGCTGCTTAATACCTCGGTATGCGAGGTTAATTTGATTTGGTTCTCATTTGACAGCGTAATCAGAGATATTTTCTAATCTTCTTCATACCCTTTGTCGTCTCACGGTTTCTTGTCACGCCCCGCAGGATGAGCGGCTTTTGTACCCTAGTAGGACCTGGTCTGCTAACTGGTGAGCCTAGGCACATTTGGTGCCTGGCTAGCTCTATTTCTGATTTCGAGGAACCAAGGGGCTATATAATGAAGTTGTAAACACGGCCTCCGGCCGGCTGAGCCTATAGCCCTTGTGAATGCAACAACAGCTAACCCGAAGCACTCCCATAACGAGGAACCTATGCGGGCCAACAAGGCCACCATCTTTGTCTAGTCATCTGAACTCAACATAGAGAGTACTGGATACTACGTGACCGGAAAGATCACCACTACTATCAAACTATGGCCCCACACAGCCAACATAACGAAATGCTAATCGGTATAACAAATTGCACGGCCTCACACGGCGGCTCAGCTGACCACGGGGAGATAAATACATACAATCGCAAGCCTCTATGAGTAATGATAGAAATGATCGGGACAGGGCACCGAACTACCCCTACTGTACAACAAAGGAAAGAGCTACACCTATGGAAATCAGGCTCTGGATGACGGGAGGGCGATGACTCTATAGCTATTTGGAGATCCTGAGGATCGCCTCCTCGTCTGTAGGAGTACCCTACGAGCAAGTAATCTGGCGCCCAATGGGCGTCGGTACTAATTTACTGAGTATGCAAAAACAGCTGAAATAATACAATGAATAGTAAGCACATAGCACTTAGCAAAATTTGAATAGCGGGAGATAGCGAATGCGAAGGCGATATGAGCTGAATCGGGCTTTATGTCTTGTGATAGGAAAGCCGGGAGCGTACTGTAGACGCGGCGGCGCACTGTCTATTAACTAGTATATAGCACATAAATAGATATACATGTAGCAAGCAAGAGCCAATACAAATCCCCATAAGCCGGATGGCGCCAAGCAAGCAAACAATCTATATACCACTTCTGGTCAAAACCCGACCAAAAATAAGTCACTCCACTCATCGCAAACTAGGAGCACCTCTTGTCGGCCCCACAGGTTTCCGGCTCGGGCCATAGCCCGCGATATAAATAACCGTGCTTCGAGTCCGAAGGACTCTGTACTGTATCTGTAACTGGAACTGTATCTGTTCCCTAGGCGCTTCGCTCAACGGGAGCTATCGTACTTTAATGTTGATCAATACGATATGGAAAGCTTCATCCATCTTCGTCCAAGCGAGGGCGGCATGCCACTCCTTGGAGTCGAAACAAACCCACCCGCTCGGTGGGCGACCGATTACCAACCCAGGGCGGCGGGGACGCTCAATAAGATGCCCTCACAAAACATCAAGTCTCAACAAACAATAAGCGCATATATATAGCAAGCATGTTTAAGCCCCGAAAAGTACTATACGAAATGCGATTTCTCATTCGATATCTTTACGTATTATACTGATTCTTTACTGCTTTACTCCTTTGAATCTGTGATCTTTTTCCTAGCGCAAGGCTAATCTGTAAGATACTGCTCTAATACATTTGCTTTAATACCTTGCTTGAGACCACTATCTGTCTATCGAGATTTTACTTTACTAACTTGTATTCCGATTGTACACTTACATTATTCTAAAAAACATGCTTGCTAATCACATGCAGGCTATGCGGAGTGCGGAATGCTAACTAGCCATTTGGCGCATGCTTTACTAACTTTCGGATTGAGTATGATATAACCAGCAAACTCAAACTTACTAAACACACAATACTCAACATTCCAACTCATTACAATACGAGTCTACTATCGATATACAAGGCTAAGCTATTAACTTGCCGAAGAAATTGTCTTTACATACCTTAACCTCGAGTTATCAGAGCTATCGGACGAAGCTCAATTCAATTACTCGACTATTTCTCCCAAGCTGCATTCCTTATACACGTCAATTGGTACTAAAATACATCACTATTACGAAAGACAACGTCACTTTGCATATATTCATAGCCTAAACTTAGGCTTATGAAAGACGGTCGAAAACTTGCTATTTTTGGAAGTCGGAAAGGGAGAAGTGTTAACTTTTAGGCTAGGGGCACATTAAACACTAATTTGGAGCAATTCCACTTACCTTAGCTCGGTAGCGTGACGATTTGCCGGCCGAATTTGAAACTAAATCCATTAGGAATGCTCTGCTGCTTAATACCTCGGTATCTATGAGGTTAATTTGGATTTGGACTACGTTTGACAGTGTAATCGAGCGATATTTTTCTAATCTTCTTGGCACCCTTTGTCGTCTCTCACGTTTTTGTCACGCCCCGCCTTAGAAGTATGGCCCCTTTGAAGCCCTAGTAGGACCTGGTCTGCTAGCGTGAGCCTAGGCATTTTGGTGCTATTAGCTCTTCTGATTCTTTTGAGGAACCAAGGGGCTATCTGATAGGTATGGCTCACGGCCTCAGGCCGGCGGGCCTATTGCCATATTGAATGCAACGGCTAACTTGACACTCCATAACGAGGAACCAATGCGGGCCGACAAGGCCACCATGCTGTCTAGTCATCACAGACTCAACATAGAATACTGGAATGCTACGTGACCAGCAAGGTCGCCACTACTATCAAACTATGGCCACACACGGCCAACATGACATAAAATGCTGTCGACGCCTTAAGCGCGCACGGCCTCACTGGCCCAGCTCAGCCCGACCCACGGGGAGATAAATACACTTACAATCGCAAGCCTCTATGAGTAATGATAAAAATGATGGATGATTCCTCAACCCCCTACGTACAACAAAAGGAAAAGAGCTACACCTGCGGAAATCGAGGCTACGGATGACAGGAGCTGATGACTCTATAGCTCACTGGAATGCGAGGATCACCTCTCGTCTATGAGTACACAAGCAAGTAATGCGCGCCTGTGGGCGGTGTGCAGCCAATCTTTGGTATGCAAAGCAACTGCAATAATACAACTGAATAGTAAACAAATAACTAGCAAATGCTGAATAGAAGGAATGCTTCATCCCGAAAAGCTGATATAGGCCCAGATGGGCTTCTGTGCGTGATAGGGGAGGAGCGTATCTATAGGCAACGGTGGCCTGTATCTATTAACTAGTATATAGAACATAAATATATATACATGTAGCAAGCAAGAGCCAATACCAACCCCCATAAGCCGGATGGCGCCAAGCAAACAAACAATCTATATACCCTACGGGTCAAAACGATAATGAAATTCACTCCACTCATCTGCAAACTAGGAGCACCTCTGTCCCGGCCCCACGGATTTCAGCTCGGGCCATAGCCTCCAATATAAATAATCGTGTCTGAGTCCGAAGGACTCCTGTACTATATCTGTATCTGAAACTGTATCGTAACCTAGGCACTTGCGCTCAACGGGAGCTATACATGCTGTAATGTTGTCCCGGCTGATATAGGGGGAAAGCTTCATCCCATCTTCGTCCAAACTGAGGACGGCATGCCACTCCTTGGAGTGACGTAAATCCACCCGCTCAGTGGGCGACACGATTACCAACCCAGGGGCGGCGAGGACGCTTAATAAGATGCCACACGGCAACATCAAGTCTCAACAAACAATAAGCACATATATATAGCAAGCATGTTTAATGAAAAGTACTATCTAAAATCGATTTCTCATTATGATCTCTTTCTGTATTATACTGATTCTTTACTGCTTTATACTGAATTTGTGATCTTTTTCTAACTGCAAGGCCAATCTGTAGCCAAGATACTATGTCATTTTGGCTGTCGCGCCAAGATATCGTTTGTACGAGGTGGCTGTCTGTAGCCGGGATACTAACTGTCTATACGATTTTACTTTACTAACTTGTATTCTGATTATTTTGCCACATTATTCTAAAAAACGTAGCGCTATTTAATCACATACTAGGCTATACTGAGTCTGGAATTCTAACTCGCCATTTTGGCGCATGCTTTACTAACTTTCGGATTGAGTACGATATAACAACGCAAACCAAACTTACTAAACTTGCACAATACTGCTACGACATTCGACTCAGGGAATTCTATTACGGAGTCTACTATGACATACAAGGCTAAAAGCTATTAACTTGCTGAAGAAACTGGCTCTACATCCATAACCTCGAGTTATCCGACTATCGGACGAAGCTCGAGTCGGTACTCCGGCTATTTCTCCCAACCGCATTCATATACACGTCAATTAGTACTAAAATACATCACTATTCTGAAAGACAACGTCACTTTTCGATATATTTCATAGCCTAAACTTAGGCTTATCGAAAAGACGGTCAAAACTTTCTATTTTTCGAAGTCAGAAGGGAGAAGTGTTAACTTTTAGGCTAGGAGCACATTGACACTAATTTGGAGCAATTCCACCCACCTTAGCTCGGTAGCGTGACGATTTGCCGGCCGAATTTCGCGAAACTAAATCCGTAGGAATGCTCCCTGCTGCTTAATACCTCGGTATATGAGGTTAATTTGGATTTGGACTACGTTTGACGGCGTAATCGAGCGATATTTTCTAATCTATTCGTACCCTTTGTAGGTCTCTCACGGTTTTGTCACGCCCGCAGCAGAGTATGGCCAGCACACAGTACCCTAGTAGGACCTGAATACTGCTAACTGGTGAGCTAGGCACATTGGTGCCTAGCTAACTCTATTTCTGATTACTGGGAACCAAGGGCTATACAATGTGTAAACACGATACTCAGGCCGGCTTGGGCCTATTGCCACTTTAATGCAACAACGGCTAACCGAAGCACTCCGCGAGGAACCAATGCGGGTCGACAAGGCCACCATCTTTGTCTAGTCATCTGAACTCAACATAGAGAGTACTGAATACTACATGACCGACAAGGTCACCACTACTATCAAACTATGGCCCCACACGACCAACATAAGCAAGAAATGCTAATCGAGCTATAACAAACTACGGCCTCACGGTAGCTCAGCTGACCACGGGGAGATAAATACATACAATGCGCAAGCCTCTATGAGTAATGATAGAAATGATCGGGACGAGTGCCTCAGACTACCCCTACTGTACAACAAAAGGAAAAGAGCTACACCTCGGAAATCGGAGCTCCGGATGAGAGGAGTTGATGACTCCTATAGCTGGCCGGAATCACGAGGATCGCCTCCTCGTCTATTAATACCCTACGGGAAAGTAATGCGGTGCTCCAATGGGCATCGGTACCGCTGGTACTGATGCAAAGCAACTGAAATAATACAAGTGAATAGTAAACACATAACTAGCAAATGTTGAATACTAGGAGATAATAGATACGGAAGCCGATAGGCCAGATCGGGGTTTTGTCTTTGTGATAGAGGCCGGAGCGTACCTATATAGACGCGGTAGCCTGTTTGTCTATTAACTAGTATATAGCACATAAATAGATATACATGTAGCAAGCAAGAGCCAATACCAACCCCCATAAGCCGGATGGCATAAACAAAAACAAACAATCTATATACCCCTACGAGGTCAAAACCTGATAAAAATAAGTCACTCCACTCAATTGCTAACTAGGAGCACCCTCTGTCGGTCCCCTGGATTTCCGGCTCGGGCCATAGCCTCCAATATAAATAACCGTGTCTGAGTTCGAAGGACTCCTGTACTGTATGTTTGTATCACAGCTGTATACGCCCAACCTGGCGCTTGCTCAAGGCTATACGTGCTGTAATGTTGATCGACGTATGGGGAAAGCTTCATCCCATCTTCGTCCAAAGCGAGGTCGGCATGCCACTCCTTGGGTAGACGTAAACCCACCCGCTCAGTGGGCGACACGATTACCAACCCAGGGGCGACGAGGAGGCTCAATAAGATGCCCTCACAACAACATCAAGTCTCAACAAACAACCCAAGCACATATATATAGCAAGCATGTTTAAGCTGAAAATACTATCTAAAATCTGATTTCTCATTCTGATATCTTTCTGTATTATACTGATTCTTTACTGCTTTATACTGAAACTGTGATCTTTCTAACTGCAAGGCTAATGCAGCAGCCAGATACTATCATGCATTTTGGCTAATGCGCGCCGAGGATACTATCTGTCTATCGATTTTACTTTACTAACTTGTATTGATTACACTTACATTATTCTAAAAACATGCTTGCTAATCACATACTGGGCTATACTGAGTCTGGAATTCTAACTCGCCATTTGGCGCATGCTTTACTAGCTTTCGGATTGAGTGACCTTAACGCAAACCAAACTTACTAAACTTGCACAATACTCATCATTCAACTCCCAGAATTCTATTACGGAGTTCACTGAATTATGCTAGGCTAGAGTTAGTAACTTGCCGAAGGAAATGGCTTTACATACCTTAACCTCGAGTTGTCAGGCTATCGGACGAAGCTCGGTCGGTACTCCCGGCTATTTCTCCCAACTGCATTCATATACCACGTCAATTAGTACTAAAATACATCACTATTCTGAAAGACAACGTCACTCGATATATTATAGCCTAAACTTAGGCTTATCGAAGAAGGTCGAAAAACTTGCAATTTTTGAGGAAGACGGAAAGGGAGAAATGTTCACTTTAGGCTAGGAGCACATTGACACTAATTTGGAGCAGGTCCCTTACCTTAGCTCGGTAGCTCGACGATTTGCCAACCGAATTTCGCGAGGAAACTAAATCCGTAGGAATGCTCCCTGCTATATGCCTTGGTATCTGAGGTTAATTTGGATTTGGACTACGTTTGACGGCGTAATCGGCGATATTTTTCTAATCTTCTTCGTACCCTTTGGCTCTCTCCACGGTTTCTTGTCACGCCCCGCCTTGAGGGGTGTGACTGGCACCTAGTACCTAGTAGGACATGGTCTGCTAACTGGTGAGCCTAGGCACATTTGGTGCCTGACTAGCTCTATTTATGATTTACGGAACCAAGGGGCTATATAATGGGCGTAAGCACAGCCGCCGGCCCAGCTAGCAGACCTGCCCTTGTGAATGCAACAGCGACTAACGGAAGCACTCCCATAACGAGGAACCTATGCGGGCCGACAAGGCCTACATCATCTGAATCATCTGAACTCAACATAGAGAGTCTTGAATACTACGTGACCGGAAAGGTCACCACTACTATCAAACAATGGCCCCACCGGCCAACACGCATGTAATGCTAATCGACCTGCTCAGGCTACGGCCTCACACAACATAAACGGAGATGATTGCTGAGGCTGAAGCTTGTGACCCACAGGCGCGAGTTGTAGGTCATACTCAAGAGGAACTACAAGAAAAGACAGGGGTGAATTTTTGGATGAAGCCCAACAATTAGAATCTCTTGAGAGTCCCCGTGATGAGCTTATACTTGTAGAAAATCCCATTCGGGGGAGAAGAGATAGAGTATACACCATTTGAAAATCTTGGAGTGATAGATGTTGATGCGAGGAGGTATACAAGTAAAGGGGTCAATTGCATTGCAGTTTCAGAACCAAGGTGCACTGGACCTTACTCAAAGCATTTTTCTACCTTAAGTTTGGTTGACGACATAGAAATAGAGGTCTTACGACATGAAATGTCAAGAGGAGGACCAAGCCCCATATATTGAAATTTGCTGAGTTCAATGGGCAAACTGACTTCACTTACTTAAGGACCAATGAACGTCAAAGGCGACATCTACTGCATGGTCCTCACAATATTTCACCACCACCCCGAGAGCATAAAAGAAAATTAGAGAAGAAATTAGGGGTGAGATTCATATCCTCAAGGTGGAGGAAAAAGTGGTGAAACCTAATACGTCGTGCCGCGACGTAAAATTGGAAACGCTGTAGGAGGCAACCCAAGGGTACCATAGAGTACCATTTTAATTGCTTGCATTTTTATTGATTTTATTTATTTTCATCTTTTGTTGTTTTTGGTGGAAAGTTAAGCACGAGATGGAGGGGAAGTACGAGTACCCGTGAAGGAGGAAGCTAACAAGTGTGGAAGAAAAAGTGTGGGGTGAACACCCACTTGTGCAAATTTGAACGAAAGCAAGCTGTTGGCTAGGCCTAAGGCCTCATCGAGTATTTCTCACCCTCTTGAAATGTTAATTTGATGCTGAGGACATAGCATGATTTAAGTGTGCGGTGAGGGATTTCGAAATTTCCAAATTTCTATGCTTAACAAATTTTAGTGAATATAATGCTTTAATGGAAAAGAAAAAAATATTTGGAGAAATTTGAAAATTCTTGTGAGTCAAGCATGAATTCATCACCCGTTGGTTTTTCTTGTCGGTTCTTTCCGGCCAGGGTCTTTGACCCGAAGAATAAATTTTTTTTTTTTTTTTTTTCGTTGTCTGTATATAATGTTTTAGCTGTAGTTAGGGACTGTTTCCGAAGATGGATGGATGACGACCGTCTTGAGGAAAAATTAGTCAATAGGTTTTTTGTTCTTTTTTTGTAAACTCATAATTTGTGGATGCTTGATATTCTTTTTATGTGTTATGAATGATTGTGAGATGCAAGTATCTTTAGTGTTAAAACATGTAAATGTATAACTTTGTTGGAGACACTTAGGCTCTTGGACTTGACTCGATATGATTGAAGCTTAATTTTAAATTCTTGTGATTAGGCGAGGTAAGGAGTCTGTTTGAATGTGTCTTGAATTGAGCATGTACAACGAGTGTAAGGTTTTGAGTATTCTGTGTTATTGTAGATGTCTAGAACTTGCTGGTGTGTTTATAAAACAGGAAATGAAGGATGTAAAATTGTAGGAGATGATTTAGGCATTTCTTTGAATGAACCTAATCTTTATCCCTCGTTTTACCACTGCCTTGAGAAATTAATCCTAGTGAGCCCCGTTGAGCCTTGAGCCTATTCTTTGATATGCAACATAAGCCTAAACCTTTTCTTTCATTAACCTCGAATTTGACTAGCTCCTAGCGCTTGAAGAAGAAAAAAATCGGAAAGAGTAAAGGAGTGAGGAGAATGAAAAGAAATGATAAGTAGCAAGTTGTAGAAGTTGAGAAAGATTCGGTGCACTTGTGTAAAAATGATTAATCATTATTAAGGAGCAAGAAAAGACAGTAATGAAAAGTTATTTATAGAGCTCCTTACTGAGAAGTCAAAAGTGCCTAAATTAAAGGGGAACAAGAGGAAAAAGAAAAGTACCAAGGATAAAGTGAAATAAGGGAAGGGAAGTTCGCAATGAGGGTGTGATGTATTGAAAGCGCTTAGGGAAGATAGTCACTATTACTGATCACAATAGTACCTACACCTGAGTTACATTACAACCTAAAGAGTCCTAATTGATCTTACATTCAGCACATCCTCAAATTAGTGAAATACAACACTAAGGGCAGAAAACATGGGTCATTACATGGTGCATGTGAATTCTTTGTGAGGTGAGTGAAATTCTATTTATGTACCCACACATGTTGTGATATAAAAAGTGTTTTTGCGTGTGAAATTGGGTAACTCTCTTTCTGTGAGGGGCACATGTTTAATAAAAGGATAAAATTCATGTGGGATTTCTTAATCGGTTGATTTGCAGGAGTTTGCTAAAATTGAGAGTCGATCTTGAGGTTGAGAAGTCTTAACTTTACATAGTTGTATTTCATAGCATGTTTTATTTTTTAGCTTGTATCTTAAATAATCATCATAGCCGTAATTTGAATTATCTTGCTAAGATTAGCTATGTGTGATCTTTTATTCACATGAGATGTAAAAGGTTGTTCCAGGACCGAACAAGATTTTAAGTGTGGGGTTGTGATCACGGGAAAAAATATAGGTCAGTGATGCACTTTACAACTTAAATGAGTAGTGTTTTCTAAGCTATTTGATACATTTTCATGTGATTTTATATAAAAGTGAAGATATGTGCTAACCAACATGATTAGCTTTGTTTTGTAGGTTTTGATGACTTTTGAGGAGCTAATTCATGAGTTGGTGAAGTAGAGGCTTGGAGACGGAAGAAACAGCAAATGTCGGCAAAGAGGAGGCTCAAAACAGCCCGCCTGCGCGTCGGCAACGTGCCACAGCAAGCAGGCTGCCAAGACAGCCCCTGCCGCGTTGGCAACGTGCCACAGCAGGGTGGCACCGCGATGAGACTTGGTGCAACGTGCTGCCACGGCAGCGTGCCGCAGCGCCAACCAAGTCGCGCGGTCGAGATTTCAGGGCGATTCCAGAAAGCCTCCGCGTTCGGGCCGTGTCACGGAGGCAATCTCCACGCGTTACCTCCATGACACGTTGCTTATTATTCCGGGACAAATTTTTACTATTATAAATAGCACACTTGGGTTTATTTTTCAGATAGAACTTGGTGGAGCAAGAACGTGGGTTACGGGCGGCGGTGAGGACGAAATTTCTAGGGTTCTTCTTCTCTATCTCTTTCTTCTTCCTTCCCAATTGCTTGTATGATTAACACTTGTTTTAGGATGTTTTAATCCACAAATGAGTGGCTAATTCTCCTTCTTGCTGAGGTTATGAACTATTGTGTTGCAATGTAATTATTGAATTGCTGGTTTATTTTCTCTTTTCTTCCATGGTTGTTCTATTTAATTCTTGTTCCTACCATAAATGTCTGGCCAATGTTAGTGTAAATCCAAAAGTCCGGTTTTTCACCGAGAGGGCAAGAAATTGGAAAGTTGTGAATTAATAGGATATGATCTTTTCTTGGTTCGGGAGAATTGGGAGATTGATTTACCTTCGGGATAGAAATATGCCCGAAAGTCGTATTAGTCTGTGTGGAACCGGTTTCGTATTACTAGAACTTGAATTCCTTCTTATCACGAAAATGTAGGTGGAAGGTTCATGATTCTTAAGTTGGGTCAAATACGAGAGTTTTAATCCATAGGCGTGGATTCGGAGCTAACTTGCGGAGGAAAAGATAAACCACGTAAATTAGTAGTTCGTTTCTTTACATATTCTTCGTAACCTCAGCATGCTCTTATCCGTAGTTAAGACTCAATTGTATAGATAGCTTAGTTTAGCATAAAAATATTTTTAATTTTTTTATTATATATAAAACATATTTACACTATTGTCTTCATTGTTAGAGTTTTAGTAAATTAACTTACTTGGAAAGGTTTTATCAGTAGTCCAGTCCTTGTGGGTTCGAACGATGTTGTTCTTCAAAAGAGCCACTTTATTACTTGTACGACCCGTACACTTGCGGAGCTCATCAAGTTTTAGGCGCCGTTGCCGGGACGCAATCGGTAAAAATTTATTTTCTTAAGTGTTAGTTAACGAATTCTATACAAGCGTTGACAACGTGTTTTAATTTTATTTTATTTTAAAAGAAAAAAAAAATATTTTTGATTGTTTTTGGATACCCTTCTTGACATGACATCTTGGAATGTAAATGGTTTAGATGGTGAATACTCATACTTTGATGAGTCTTGTCAGATTTCGGAGGACACCACTTGTGGCGACACTATAACACGTGTAACATATGTTGTGGGCAAGATGGCCATTGGGATGGCTGTCCAGGTACATACTCCCCTTCCCCGAACCCCTATATGATCCTTCTGTTGTTTTTGCTGAATATAGGCATGATGAGAATGAGGACTTGGGACGCCAAGCTCGGGATAGAAGACATGCCAGCAGGATGTGAGCAAACAGAAACAACGAGGAATTTAATTGGAAGCAATGAAATTCAGCTAGCAGAGAATGGAGAAGCTCTAGAAAGGATGAGCTTTTAAATTCACGGAGATGATTGCTGAGGCTGAAGCTTGTGACGGAGTGCAGTAACGATTGTAGGCGATACTCAAGAGGAACTACAAAAGGAAAAAGACAGGGTGAATTTTTGGATGAAGCCCAGCAATTAGAATCTCTTGAGAGTCCTGTGATGAGCTTATGCCTTGAAAATCCATTCCAGGAGAGAGATGAAGTATATTTAAAATGTTGGGTGATAGATGTTGATGCGAGAGGAGAGGTATCTGACTAAGGGGTCAATTGCATTGCAGTTTCAGAACCAAGGTGCACTGGACCTTACTCAAAGCATTTTTCTACCTTAAGTTTGGTTGACGACATAAAATGATCTTCTGACTTATGAAATGTCAAGAGGAGGACCAAACCCCATATATTCTAAAATTTCTTGAGTTCAATAGACAAAGCGACTTCACTTGCCCAGGACCAATGAACGTCAAGGCGACATCTACTGCATGGTCCTCCACAATATTTTCACCACCACCCCGAGAGCATAAAGAAAATTAGAGAAGAGAGAATTAGGGTGAGATTCATATCCTCCAAGGTGGAGGAAAAGTGGTGAAACCTAATCGATGCGTGCCGCGACGTAGGTAAGCTGCTTGGAGGCAACCCATGGGTACCATAGGTACCATTTTAATTGCTTACATTTTTTGTGATTTTATTTGTTTCTTCTTTTGTTGTTTTGGTGGAAAGTTAAGCACAGATGGAGGGAAGTGCAGTACAAGTGAAGGAGGAAAAACTATGAAGTGTGGAAGAGAAAAAAAGTGTGGGGTGAACACCCACTTGTGCAACTTTGAACGAAAGCATGCTGTTAGCTAGGCCTAAGGCCTCCAGGGAGTATTTCTCACCCTCTTAAAGTGTTAATTTGATGCTATGAGGGACATAGCATGATTGAGTGTGGGGTGAGGGAAATTTCAAGGAAATTTCAAAATTCAGTGCTTAACAAATTTTTGGTGAATATAATGCTTGTGGAAGAAAAAAAATATTTGGAGAAATTTGAAAATTCTTGTGAGTCAAGCATGAATTCATCACCCGTTGATTTTTCTTGTCGGTTCTTTTAGACGGGGTCTTTGAACCGAAGAATAAAATTTTTTTTTTATTTTTCGTTGTACGTATATAATGTTTTAATCATAGTTAGGGACTGTTTCCGAAGATGGATGGATGACGACCGTCTTGAGGAAAAATTAGTCAATAGGTTTTGTTCTTTTTTGTAAACTCATAGCTAATGGATGCTTGATATTCTTTTTTATGTGTTATGAATGATTGTGAGATGCAAGTATCTTTGGTGTTCAAGCATGTAAATGTATAACTTTGTTGGAGACACTTAGGCTCTTGGACTTGACTCGATATGATTGAAGCTTAATTTTAAATTCTTGTGATTAGGCGAGTAAAGTCTGCTGAATGTGTCTTGAATTGAGCATGTACAACGAGTGTAAGGTTTTGGGTATTCTGTGTTATTATGGAATGTCTAGAACTTGCCTGGTCTGTTTATAAAACGAAATGAAGGATGTAAATTGTAGGAGATGATTTAGGCATTTCTTTGAATTAACTTAATTTTTATCCCTCGTTTTACCTATCTTGAGAAATTAATCCTAGTGAGCCCCACACCCAGGCCTTGAGCCTATTCTTTGATAGGCGCAACATAAGCCTAAACCTTTCTTTCGGTAACCTCGAATTTGACCCAAGCTCCTAGCGCTTGAAGAAGAAAAAAATTCGGAAGAGTAAGGAGTGAGGAGAATGAAAAGAAATGAGGAAGTAACCAAGTTGTAGAAGTTGAGAGAAAGATTTCGAGTGCACTTGTGTAAATGATTAATCATTATTAAGGAGCAAGAAAAGACAGTAATGAAAGTTATTTATAGAGCTCCTTACTGAGAAGTCAAAAGTGCCTAAATTAAAGGGCAAGAGGAAAAAGAAAAGTACCAAGGATAAAAAAAGGTGAAGTAAGGGAAGGAAGTTCGCAATGAGGGTGTGATGTATTGAGCGCTTAGGGAAGATAGTCACTATACTGATCACAATAGTACCTACACCACACCTGAGTTACATTACAACCTAAAAAGTCCTAATTAGTCTTACATTCGCACATCCTCAAATTAGTGAATACAACACTAAGGGCAAGCTTATGGGTCATTACATGGTGCATGTGAATTCTTTGTGAGAGTAAGTGAAATTCTATTTATGTACCCACCGTACATCCTCAAATTAGTGGAGTACAACACTAAAGGCAAGCTTATGGGTCATTACATGGTGCATGTGAATTCTTTGTGAGAGTGAGTGAAATTTTATTGTTGTACCCACACATGTTGTGATATAAAAAGTGTTTTTGCGTGTGAAATTGGGTAACTCTCTTTCCGTGAGGGCACATGTTTAATTAAGGATAAAATTCATGTGGGATTTCTTAATCAGTTGATTGACATGAGTTTGCTAAAATTGAGAGTCGAGTCTTGAGGTTAAGAAGTCTTAACATAGTTGT